>JANQAP020000583.1:5632193-5646501 GCA_026874005.2 Erythroxylum coriaceum
CAACGAATTAATCAAAATAAACCTCAAAAAGAATTTAGCACAATCTTGTTAGTAAGAAAAGAATCGGGGTCCAACACCACTCCTTGAGGAATAAATCATGGCCTCATAAAATCCATCAGAGTCTTCTCCGGTTCTCCTTGCTCTCCTTCTTCAGCCATATATTGTTGTGAAAAGTTTAGATGCTTTGCCCTTCTCAACTCTTTTTCGTGTCTCTTAATGTCAAGAAATTCATCTTCACTAACTTCTTTCATTCTTCGGGTGCTCCTTGTGTTCATGCACCTGCAATTACACAAGGAAAAGTATTAAAATTCTTAAATAAAAGTAATCCAAATTAACCAAGATGCTAAACAATCAATCCCTGGCAACGACGCAAAAACTTGATCGAGTGTAACTATTCAACACAATCTACTAGTTTTACGCTAAAAAATTGCATGTGTACGGGTTGTGACTTGTTGTTAAAAAGCGAATATCAATCCCATAGGGATTGATGCCCAGACACTACTCATTTTAAATAAAACTTTGTTTAAGAAATGTAATTGTTTAATGCAAATAATCTGAAAAATTAAATTAAAATTAAAATTAAAAGACTAATAATGAACACTGAATAATACCAAAATGCAGAAAAATCAGAACCCAAGAATCTAAAGACTAAAGATTACTTTTTTCCTATTTTGTCTTCCTCCTATTTTATTAATCGGATTGTGTCTCACCCTAAATTTCTGAATGTATTAACTACCCTCTCTCAAGGTATAATTAATTGTCCCTAATCAAATTAAATGGAATCAATTGAACGATCTCTCAACCTATCCAATGACTCTACCGATTTAATTAGTTATTAAACTGTCCTATGGGTGATCAATTGAATTTTGCCGAGATCTCTCTTCTAACTTATCAATTAACGTGACAATTTGAAGTTTATAGGTTTCCAACTCTTATTGTACAATCCTACACAAATAATCTTACTCACTCTCTCGATTTGTTGCAAGATAACAAATAAAATCAATAATCATCAAAAACACTTTCATTCAATTTAATAAAATAAGAGTTTTAACAAAATAGTTCAAAAGCAATCCCGAAAACTGAATCAACCAATCATGGTCTCTATAACACCATCAACACACAAATAATCCATCTTACAAAGATTAGAAGAAAGAAAAAAGAAAATTGAATAAAAGGAATTTCTTCTCTTCTTTTGTCAAAATCTGGAATTTTGGACGTTGATGTGTTATTTTCCCCAATCTTGATGATAATCCTTGACTTCAATCCTTCTTCAAGGATAAAAACTTGTGTTCTTCACTCAAGGATGGTGTTTCTACAGAAGTGTTTCATCTCCTCTTGATGATGGAGGCTTAATTATGTTTTAATAGTCCCGAAATCCTAAGTTTAATGAAGCCTCGCATAATGACTCGGATTATAATTCCCACGATCGTGGGAATTATAATCCGATCATTATATGATTCCCACGATCGTGGGAATTTGCAACAGATAGTCTCCTCTTTTCTTTTCCTTTTTGATCTCTAGCTCAATCTCCAAGTTGCTCAATCTTCCTACCTACATAAAAATAATCAATTCTTACCTTAAATTAACATCAAACATAAAAGAACAACAATGGAAATCAAACTAAATGAAAACATACAAAATGAATCGTAAACTACAACAATAATCAATAATTATGCAAGAAACACATGCCAATAACTTAGAAGAACATAGACTAATGCACAATTATCAGGTACTCAATACCAAGAAATAAGAAAAATAAAAAAAAAAAGAAGAAAGTTGGACACAAAGTAGAGGACACATCAATTTAGACATCATAAGGCAATAATGAGTAATCTGAAGAGTTGAACACCAAAAAGATATAGAAAGAATGATGGTGAAAGAAATACATCACAAAGAGTGAAGGACCCTTACGAACTTCTTGAAGCCAAGGTTCAACATCTATCATCAAGGAATTACACAACTGGTAGTGCCACTAAAACACTATTTGATTGAAGAGATGATGAACAATAATTGTTGTTGGAAATTGGAATGAAGTAGACAGCAGTCAACCTTCCAGGACTGTAACAGAATGATTGCTGCAAATTAAGTGACAACATTACAGGCTAAGATTGAAAACCTCTCCAGCAATTGAATAGCTTGACAACCACCTCTTTCTCTCCATTTAAAGAAATTTAGCAAGGATACAATCTATGAGGACGAGGGAGCCATATCACAGCTAATTGCTTCCTTATGGAAAGCAACAACATGTAGTAATTCAACTTCATGGGATCACAAATTGGTCGGGGAGGTAATGATCCTTATTAGAATATGTACAATATTGGGTGGTAGAACCACCCAAATTTTGT
Source organism: Erythroxylum coriaceum (assembly GCA_026874005.2). NCBI lineage: Eukaryota > Viridiplantae > Streptophyta > Magnoliopsida > Malpighiales > Erythroxylaceae > Erythroxylum > Erythroxylum coriaceum. The sequence goes on from JANQAP020000583.1 coordinate 5,634,539, forward strand.
TTGGTCTAATAATTTTTGAGAAAGTTTTACCTAATATAAAACCCTCAATATCTGCAAGTATATAGTGTTGGGTTTTGATCTTGCATCACATGCATCAAAAATAGAAAACAGCAGTGGAAATATAAAACAAAACCTAAAAAAGCCAAGAACTTTCAAGTGCCATTAGATGTAACTTTAACAAAACATGAACTTAAAATGTGTACCTTACAATCTCCTTCGTTCTTCATTGTCTTCACTTCTTTAGGTTATTTTAAACCATAAAGACCAAAGAAGGACATCTCTAATGATATCCACGTGAAGAGCGAAGCTTGAAACCTCTTAGGAAGCATGGCTAGAACATACATAAAGTGCTAGCTTTGTGATGTATTCTTTGAAAGAGTGTTTGAAGAGAGTGAGAGAAGATGAACAATTCACCCAAAATCTCTTGTTTTCACACAACACTTGCACAAAAATTGATGTTTTTTACACCCTTTGGCCTTCCTCTAACCCCAAAATCAATGGAGAGTTAGTGAAATTAAGTGGCTTTTAATCCCACTTAATTTATCTTGAAACTTCCACCCCTTCATTAAAGGGTAATTTTTTCATCTTGCTTATTAAAAGGTAATTTTGCCATCTTACCTAATAAGCAAAATTCACATGTGTCATATGATTTACAATCAAATGACCCTAAACTACCACACTTGTGTAGCTTAGTCATGCATCTCTCATATCTTGGATCCCCATCTAAAACCATTTTACTTATTCTTCACATCTTCAATGTATGTGACCCATTAGGTTCCTAGATATGTTGACCACTTGAATTAACACTTAATTCAAACAAGTCATGAGCGGTATCTAGCAACACATCATGACCCCCAATTGACCAGAAAGTCAGTGGTTTGACTACAAACCATTTTATAGATAATGTTCCTGTGTAATTCATCCTTTCACAGTCCCCACTTGGTTCAAAGTAGAGTTAAAGTGTTAACTCCCACTATACTGACTACATCACATCTAGCCAAAGTGATGTCAGTTCTTATCCCTGAGGCTTATTACTCAATTGGATATATCGCTGAAGACTATCTTCATGACATTTTCACTCTGGTCAGAGATTCATAAGTAACGACCCTGACAAGAGGCTGTGGGTATCATCTCCTTCTATCAGGAGTGGTGAATCCTTTATTGGCTACTCAATTACCTTCGAATACCTTAAGTTGTACCCAATCATTACCTTATGAGCAACCTCTAAAAGGCAACAAGGAATGAAGTTAAGTACACGATTAGTATTCAAAATATCCTTGAGTACCTCAAGTCTAAGGATATTTGCACCATTGTTATGATGAGACTATCATTGATACTAGAATAGATTATCCATATGATTGTCTCATGGTAGGTCATCCAATGTACTTGTTACTCTTGCCAAGCATCCATATGTTAACTCTAAACAACTCCTATTTATAGCTTATGAGATCCACTACTTGATCTAATCAAGGAGTATAACATGTGATAGTTTGTCCAGATTAATAATGTCCCATCTCATTAATTCTATAACTAGGGATAATTTAGATAGTAACATAATTACACATGATAGGAATCTTATTATCATGATTTCCTTCATACTATGTAATGTATCAAGGACTTCATTAATTCGATTTAAGATCACTATCAATTCATAAAGAACATGAACATCAAATTAATGAAAAAGCTTTTTTATTAATAAAAAAGATTTATACAATAAATGCTAAAGGTGATTGCCTTTAGAGCACTGCTCTAACATACGAGTCGAAACTTGTAGTATTAAAGGTGTTAATTCCACGAGGAAATAGTTAAAACTAAGTGAACCTAACTTTATCTAAGGTTTTGAAATATGATTTGAATGAAAATAAAATATAAGAAATTAAAACAATCAAATAAAATTGAGCACTTAACTATTTAACAATTAAGCTGTCATAATAAAAAAAGGATGATCAAGTATGAAAGTCTAGGATTCGTTTTATCATTATTTTGCTCCCTTAATCACTATTGATTTAATTGGGTCGATTCTAGATTTTTGAAGGGTTTGATTATTCTCTCTCAAGACCTAATCATTTAACCCTAATTGATTGACCCTAATTGATTACGAAATTATAGATTTTGCAATCTCTAACTTCACAAAAACAGTTTAACATTTTCAACTACTTCTTAAATGATCTATCGAATAATTGAGTTTTCACACAATATCTCTCTTTATGTGATTATCAATTTGATATTTGCATGACTTATTAGGTCACTAACTATTGATTGGAAAAAAGTCTCCTAGTTTTAAGCTCAAAACCACAAGTATACAGGTCATGACTCGTAGTAATAAGCAGATATCGATCCCACAAGGATTGTGCTTAGGCACCACTTAATTCAGATTGATCTTTGTTTAAAAACCAAAATTTTTTTATGGAAATAAACTGGAAAATTAAATTAAATTAAATAGCTAATAAAACACAACTAATAACTCAAAAAAGAAAAAACTTGGAATTCAAGATTTTCACAACTAGAGATCACTTTTTTCCTATCTTGTCTCCCTCCTATTTTGTTAATTGAATTGTTCTTCACCTAAGATATTCTAATGTATTAACTACCCTCTCTTAAGTTGTAATTAGTCGTCCCTAGCCAAATTAAATGGAGATGATTAAGCAATCTCTCAATCTACAAAATCAATCCACCAATTCAATTAGTTATGAAGTTATCCTATGGGTGATCAATTTAATTAGCCGAGATCTCTCTTCTAACTAATCAATTAACTTAATGAATGGAGGTCTATAGAATGCCAATTCTCATTGTACAATCCTATACAAATTACCTAACCCAATCTCTAAATATATTGCAAGGTATATATATTCAACATTTATCAAAAACATCTATCATTCAAATAAGCAAAATAGGAGTTCAATAAGAAATTTAAAAGTAATCCCTAAAAATAAATCAGCCACTCATGATGGCATTAACTTCCTCAACAATCAAATAATCCATCATACAAATGCTAAAAGAGAAAAAGGAAAGAAATCTAAATGAATTAAACTCCTCTTATTGGCCCGAATATGAAAAATCTAGCATTGGTATGTTCTTTTCCCAATTATGAATGAAAGACCTTTAATCTCTACCTCTCCTAAGACTCTAAACTTGCTTTTTTACTCAAGGAGGCAAGTCTCTCCCGAAACTCTCATGTCCATAGGGGTTGATAACCTTATATAGTTATGAAGACCTAAAAAATAAGTAGAACCCGCGTATATCTTCGGGTTAGACATCCAACGATCGTGGGAATTGGCATGAAACCGACGATCGTGGTTTCTTGCATTATAATTTTTCCTCTTCTCTTCTCCTTTCTTGGTCTCTAGCTCAATGACAAAGGTTGCCACCTCCATTCCTACATCAAAATAATCAATTCTTACCCTAAATCAATATCAAACATAAAAGAACACAATGAAGATCAAACTAGAAAAAACATACAAAATAAATCCTAAAACATAACAATAATAATCTATTATGCAAGAAACACATGCCAAATACTTAGAAAACACACACTAATGCACAATTATCAACTTCCCCACACTTAAATCTTTGCTTGTCCTCAAGTAAAAGCAAACACAACCAATCAATTCCATCACTTCATTTTGACAAAGATCAAAGCATGCAATCCCTTAAATTTTGGCTAACTCAAATGTTAAGTTATTACTCATATCATGACGACTTTTCATTAGTGTACATAAGCAAACTCAATATATGGCACCATCACTCAAAGATAAGTATAGATGTAAAATGAATCTTCCTCATGGTTTCACTCATTTCTCTCAAGTGTTTGATGGTTAGTGTTTCGCTCAAGCTCCCTATAGGAAACTACACTACCATAGGCTTGATAATATGCCAATTCTCCTCTACAATGATTACATGGATAAATAGATCAAAAGTACTTGCTTAGTGTTATAATGTAGTAAGGTTAAGGTGGGTAAAAAGGGTAAAGGGTTTAACATAAGCATTCGTAAAGTACTAAGTAGATAAAGGGATAATAAAATATAATTATGAGATACACAATTATAAATATACTACTACTCTGCACTTATTGATGTTACCAAATTGTTCTTCCTTCTCTTTTTTTTCTTTTTTCTTTTTTTATTCAATAACATGGAAGAAACAATAAACAAAATAGCAACTAAATACAATATGATTCAAGAGCAGAAGTATCAATCATCTCATCACAAAAAAAAATTGTAGTGAAAATTCCAAACTAATTTATCAGTTGATACTCTACTAAGCTTGTGAATAGGTAGGTTAATAGGGTTTCGGGTTTAAAAACTTGAGGTGTTTTCAAGAAACAAAATGGTTAAGGCTCAACGGGGGTAATAAAGGATAATAAAGGGTAGGTCATTTAAGCCAAGGGTTAACACAAAAAGGGCTTTAATCATCTCTATTAAGCATGCATCTAGTAGGCTCAAAATGATTCAAAGCAAGTTCTGAAAGTAATAACCTAAGGAAACAACACACAATCAAAGAAATAAAATGACTATAGATGGAGTCATATAGGCTCAATCCTCACATTAGCTCAAATGAAAATTTATTATGTATCTCTACACTACCTCCTTGCTCAAGTATCAATTTGTGAGTGAACTTATGCAACCAACTACTTTTCATCACTCAACATGGTTCACTTTTTACTCAAGTAGCGTAATTCGAGTTCAAGCATGCATTCAATCTTATTCCAACTAGCATGACAGAATCTCATGGCAAAACAAATCAAAATGATTCAAGTGTGGTTCCATTACTTAACATAAAACAACATAATATGCCAAAAACATGCATCTTATTTAACAAAATGCAAACAGTGACTAAAACAATGCAATTGACAAAATAAATGTCACCTCCCCACGTTTAGAGAACATGTTGTCCTCAATGTGACAAGGCAACCACAACATAAGGTAAAAGACTTCAAACTAAACAAAAGACATCAAACCAAACAAAAGACATCAAACTAAACAAAAAGACATCAAACCAAACAAAAGATAAAATAACTAATAAAGTAATTAAAACAATGTAAAAAGTTTAGGGTAAGAAGGCTTATGGAGATTGTGGTGGCGAAGGCGTTAGAGAAGGGGCTTTAATATTATTCCTCTGGATGAACTTGAGGAATTTCTTCTTCATGTACCACTGCTTCTTAATTTGCAACGTCATATTTTGATGATTAGAGGCCATCTAGATGAGGATTTGCTGGAATCTATCGACCTCTGTTGCTATAGTTGGTTCCTCTTCTATTGCTTCTTCTTAAGGCTCCAGAGGTGCCTGAGATGTGGATGGTCGGGAAGTGGCTGCATCCTTGCCCTTCCTATTCTTAACGGCTATGCACGTCTAAGGATTCCGTGTTTCTGTTGTAGCATGACGATCTCCGGATGGGTGTTTATGATATCAGTTGGGTTCAATGCTGCAGCAAGGTCAGCTATTCACATGCTTTTTTCTTATCTACAATTTAATTGACCACATATAATTAATTGGGCATCATAGAAAAGGACAAAGGTCTGAGGCAAACAGAAATATTCTTTTGGGCAGTGTGAGGGTGAGCAATGAACTTGGAGCTGGAAATCCAAAGGCAGCTGCCTTTTCTGTAGTGATAGTCACATTAACGTCCTTTGTTATTTCGGTGATTCTGGGAATTATGGTGCTGGCTTTACGCCACGTCATCAGTTATCTCTTCACAGAAGGTGAAGTGGTTGCCGAAGCCGTCTCTGATCTCACTCCTCTTCTTTCTGTCACGCTTATCCTTAACGGAGTTCAGCCCGTTCTGTCTGGTAACTAGTCACCTATATGCTTTATATATATATATATATATATATTTAGAAAATAAAGAAAAAGAAACATAATTAATGTCTAACATGATTTCAGATTTTAGTAGTACGCAAAAAAATGTAATATATATTTAGCATGTAGCCTACTACTATTAAAGGCTTTGATCTCTTATTTTGTTTGGTTGTGTAAAAGGTGTGGCTGTTGGATGTGGATGGCAAGCCTTTGTTGCATACGTTAATGTGGGCTGTTACTATGTTGTCGGAGTCCCGTTGGGCGCCCTGCTGGGTTTTTACTTCAAACTGGGAGCCAAGGTAGTGGCTAATTCTTGTATTTGTCTAACTTATAAATTAATGGTAATTGAGCAATATACGTTGAAATTTAATTAGAGTTTTCATAATATTTGGTTTTGTCGCGGTGAGTTCAGGGAATATGGAGCGGGATGATTGGTGGAACCGTAATGCAAACCATAATTCTGTTGTGGGTTACGTTCCGAACAGATTGGAACAAAGAGGTATGCCCTACGAGCTCCTTTTGTTTTCCTGTTAAAAAGGAACTTGTGGCCATGGTTAGATCTAATGAGAATTCAACAAAATTTTGTGTATAATAGAAGAATAAGTGGGCATGTAAATACTGCAGGTAGAAGAAGCATCCAAACGGTTGAATAAGTGGGACGACAAGAAGGACCGTGTGTTTAATTAAACGTCTACATTAAAGAGCAAAAGACAAGATTATTAGCTCTTTGATGTTTTTTCTTCCCTATTTATAAAAAGAGTTTTAGGGTTTCTTTCTAATAAATTAAATTATTAATAACAGTTAGATATTAATTATATTTATAATTATAATTTAATCTTAATAACATCAAATATCTCATATTTAATCTTTAAAGTTTCTTAAATTTCAATATTAAGTTCAATTTAATTTAAATTATTTTTGTCTCTCTAAATGTTCTTTATGTATAACCCATTATGTTTTTAACATGTTGATGGCAGTTGTAAATTATAATTCTATTTTATAATTAGAATTATCCTCAATTCTCCAACTAACCAGTTTATAATCGTAAATTAAGATTAACATCTAATAATATATCATGACCACCTATGTGTTAGGGATGTCAAAGTGGTTTAACTATGATTATAACATATAATTTAATCTATTTTTCATCTAATGTTCAAATTAAACAGAAGGAAAAAAATTAGTGTCAACCTACCAATTAACTTCGTTCTTACTAATTAGTAAATGATTTATATTTGATATTTGAAAGCATATATTTTAAACCTTCATTCACTTTGACCAAAGAATTTCTTAGATCATGACTAATTAAGAATAGTAGAAAATTCTCCTTAATTATTATAAGGTGATGAATCCTGTATTGACTCACTTAACTATTTTTATACATTTCATACTATATTTAAGTACTATTGATTATGCCACTCTAATTAGAATAGGTCATAAATAGCGTCAAATTATTTTAATTCTCACATAAGATACCTTAGTAAACTCAAGTCTAAAGATTAGTTATACAATCGTCATAATGAAAAAATCTAGAAACACTTAAGTAATGTTTTATTTGGAATCTTTATAATCAGGCTAGCTTAGTGAACCTGTTCTTTAATAAGCAGTAACGTGTTTTTTTAATTAAATGTCTCCATACTTTAGTGTATAAGATTGACCACTTATTAAGGAAGAAACATAACATATGTTATTCATTTTACTCTATTAATATCTAGCATTGCTAAAATAATGACTAGAAATAATTTATGGATAATATATAAATACAATAAGAATCTTATACTTATAATCTTATCCTAATTTTATTTATAAAATATACTTAGCCCGTATGCTTTATCTTATATACATACATAAGATAAATATGCCTTCAATTATTTGTGTCACAAAATCTACAACAAACTAATTGTTTGTAGAGCATAAATCAACAATTTTTCACTTGCACTAAGTCAATCACTTAAGTATCTTATACCATATCACCATATGATGATCATGGTACTATTGGGACCACAATTTAATGAGATTAGAGATAACTTGCTTAAATTTTATATCTTTCATCTGAATTATCATCATAATTAAGAGAAATTAGTTAAATAAATGTTAAGATCTTTGATAAAAGCATAGCACCTTACATGTGCCAAATGACTTTAATTGTTCTATAATACACTATTGTTTCAACAATACATAAACTATACCAAGTCATTAAATAACATCTTGATCTAAATAATCATTTTTCACTAAATAAAAATGGATTATAACTTAATTAGCACTTAATGCTACATTGGAACTTTTTCAACTCAAAATAATATTATTCCAAGTAAAAAGTACCTTAAGTAAGACTAACTTTGGTCAAAATAAAGTTAATAGCCATATGAACTTGAGCTTAAATATCAACTCTCAAATAGAATAATGAATAGCTTTAATACTTCATAAGTATCAAATATCTTAAATACTAATTAGTACATTATCTATATACTTGATTTACAATAGGTAAACAACTTCTTTGTCTATCTTTATAGATTTAATTTTCATACTTAAATTGTTGTCTTTTAATATCTGATAAGAGCTTCTCGTGGATTATCATATCTTTAACAATTGAAATTGTAAGTTATTTTTCTTTATAAGCAATATATCATCTATATACTCTCATTGAAAAATCCAATAAACTCCCATTAACCTTTCTATAAACATGATAAATTCACAATCATCTTGAAAAAAAAAGTCTTTGAATTCATTACAAAAGTGATTTTTTTCATCATCTTTTAACCTTTAGATTATGTTTCAAATGCATCAAAAAAGGAGCTACTTTCATTTGGATGTACTGTTATGAGATATGAACTTTTAAATTTCATCTTACTCCCACTATTTATCTTGAGAATCATTCTTATATAAGTATTTATTAAAAAAAAACTTTATTCAATTAGATTTGTATGATGATATCTAACCGTTTGGACTCATCATAACTTTTTATTATTCATTTACTTCTAAACTTATTGGATAATATATACTTCAACTAAAGATCATATTCTGAAATCATTAACTTTGAATTTTCAAAGTCTTAGCATTCTGTATATAATATGGAATATTGTTGATTGATATAATTGGATCTTTCGAAGGCACGTAATTGTACTATGGATAACTATAAAAGAAACAAATATTGCATCATATAATATCTCATATTGTATTTTCCTCATACAAAACCATACTATTATGGAATTTAGTTATGAAGATATTAGTTAGAGAATATTATTCTATGTGGAAAATCAAGAAAATTTAAATCTCATTACATTAATCTCATTGAAGTACTTTGGCATTTCTAATGTTTTATTTTTACTTGGATTTAAGTACTTTAAACTTTTCATAATTTTAAATCAATATTTCATTTGATAAATGTGACTATATCATATAAAGTCATTTGTAAATATAATGAAATACAGGTATTCATCCTTTTTAAAATTGTTATTACATCTTATATATCATATTTATAAAATTTAATGATTTACTACCATAATTATAACAACCTTTATAAGTTCCATATAATTTATAAAAAAAAGGCATATATATCCTTGTATGTAACTTTATGGTTCTCATTATATTGACTTAATTGACATAGCACAAAAGGATAATCTTAGATATCTAACTTTGTGTTCTTGCTACATATATTAAGTATAAGATTCTTTTGATCTTACACATACAAATTATTTGTATAAACTTGGATCAACTCCTTTTTTACTAGATAATTTGTGCCTTGAACATATTAATATTGAACATTATACTAACAAAGAGGAACAATATTTACTTGTGTGCGAGAACATTTATAAAAACTCTTGAAGAATCACTCAGCTTTCCTAAAAAGATCCCTTTGTTGAGTAATTTCCATTCCATCTTGGAGTTTAAGGGAATGGATTCTATTTGCGATTTTCCTGGCTAAAATAGAGTTGAAAAAAAATTAGTGCACCTTTCTCCATCTTTAATCCAATTGGCTTTGGCCCTTTGTTCTAAGAGGCTATCATGATCTCCAGTGCTTGATGATAAAGCAAACACATACAAGAGATAAAAGATAGGGGCCTGTTAAATTTTAAAACAACAGGAGCCTGTCAGACAATAGAAGTTAGTTAAACGACAGGAGCTTATTAGATGATAGGAGCCTGTTAAATGATAAATCATGTCAAAATAATTTAAAACAGAAGGCTCCCGCTAAAACTGAAAGGAACCTATTACAAGTTGAAAATAGAAAGAGCCTATTATAAAAGTGAAGGAGCCTCTTGCTAAAATGAACACACAGACAATATAATGAGGAAATTTAAAAGATAAATAGAGAGAGGAATAACGCAATCAATTTATATTGGTTCGGCTTATAACCCAAGCCTACGTTCAGTCCCCAAGTATCCAACTTGAGTGTTTCACTAAAATCTCAAATGGTAATTTGACGAATAAGCTCACGAGTATATATTTTTTATGGTTCTCCAACCTTCTAAATTAGTAGTATTTAGCTAGCCTTTACAATCTCACGACAAATTAAAAAGTGATTTGCTCGATATGAGTTTTAATGATCTTTCTAAAAAAGAGTTTTCACTTTCTAAAGTACAAAAGATTTGATAATAATATCACTTCTAAGATAATTGATGCTATAAATATATTTCGAAGGTTTGATGTATGTTCCCCATTCATAAATGCAATGGCTCTTCCTCAAATAGACATCTTCTTCAACTAACCGTTGCTTCTCTTATATCTTGAATTGACTTTGAATCTTCAATACCATATTTAATAAAATCTTCCAGTCTCCAGATGTTAAGACAAATGATCATATCACAGAACTGATTGTGATTTGTAAGATCCTTCCAGATACTGTGGAATCATTTCTAATAAATAAGGTAAGTTTGTAAGGAAGGTTTTTGTAATAAAAGAAGCATTTATCATAAGATTTATTTCCTTTTGAAAAGTATATCGTTACCTCTACAAGGAAATAAACCCAATTTGAATTTTGAAATATTATAAGGTCATCATCAAAATCATTAATAATAAACCTTGAGCTAACAGTTGATAAATAAGCCTTAAAAAAGTCTTTTCAGTATATAATAAAAGAGAGTTGGCTAAATCTCTAGCGAGTTTTTCTTGTATAGCTACCAAGTCTTCTTTAGCCTCAGTAACAACTAGTTGTGTGGAAGAAGCTCTTCTACTCATAAGGCTTTTCAACTCAAACTTAATAGATTTAATCTTTTGGACACAGAAAAATTGTAGAGTTCCTTCAATTGTAAACCCCAAACCTCTCTAAAGAGCCCCAAGAAATCCATTATCATCAATCAAAAAATATTATATGGGAAAGGGCCTTTTCTTTCCTCAATGTGGAAAAGATTCTTAACTTGCATTTTGATGGCCCTAGGTCTCGGTTTCTATTTCGTGGTGACAAGGTGCCAAAATTGGAGGATTTTTTACAAAGTAAATGTATATATATAACTAACATCAAGATAAAAAGAATTAAATTTCTTGGTGAGAGTAAAAAAAACAAACAAAAAAATAAAAAAAAATAAAAAAGAAGAACTCCATGAGAATGTCACAGTTGTGCGTTATTCTCAATGGAGAGTCGCGATCGTGCATGTGCACGATCGTGACTTTTGATGAACAGTAATAGTTTATCGTGATTGTGCATATGCACGATCGTGACCTTCCTGAAAAATTTGGGTTGTCGCGATCGTGCATGTGCACAATTGTGCAACCCTGACTGCACACTCCTACTTCAAATCATCATAACTTTTAATTCCGAAGTCCAAAAATTATAAACTTTATGTTGTTAGAAAGCTAAGAGAAAGCGCTACAACTTTCATGAAGACAATTTTGTTTAATTCTACCTAGATCAATACAGTTTATTCATTAAAGATTTATAATACATTTTCATCCCCTATTTTCTCTTTATTGTCAATATCATCCCTACAAAAACAAAAGACCTGAATCTAACAAACACAATTCATACATATAAGACTCCCACTAAAAAAATTGCTTTAGGAAAATCTATTTAAAAGCTATTAAACAACTAACAATTTTATTCCCAACCACAATTGACACTTATAGAGAAGAATTTCTGCACATATACAAAGGAGAAGTTCTTCAATCCTTCTTTCATTCATTTCTCAACAAGACAGAATTTCATCTCTCAGATGTTGCAAGGTTTATAC
>JANQAP020000583.1:5646601-5663196 GCA_026874005.2 Erythroxylum coriaceum
CTCTCTTCTCTTCTTTTCTTATTTCTTTAAGACAAACTTTTAATCTTCCAAACTTACCCTTCCACATTTAATCTAATGCCTTCTAACTCCTTAACTTAATTCTAACTCTTCCTTTTAATCCATCCAACCACACATATTAATTATATACCTAATTAAACTTCAAAAATTGCTAATTCAAGAATTGTAATTTATATTCATGCTTGCTAATTTAATAAAATAAATTCTAAGAAAAATTAGGGGCCCAACACATTTGGAGAATGATTTCAGAATAAAGGATCCAGAAAAGTCACAACGCTATTAGGAAACTGAGTAATCTAATCCAGATTAACCAATGTACGATCCAGTTTTTTCCTTAATGCCCATCTACCAGACTGTTTTTTGCTCCAAGTATAGAAGTGGCCTTGAGATTTTAAGTTAAAAACTCCCAATTTACCCACACAGTCATTGAAATCAAATGAAAAATTTCTCATACTGTAGTGTCCATCAGCTTCAGTTTTATATAAGGTAGATTTGAAAACCCTATAGAGCATCCAGGGTTCATTTATCTTTTTCTGTAATTCTGTCAAACTATCCCACAAAAGTTTCCTTTAAAAAAATGGTTAGTACCATATATAAATGAGGAGAAAACTACGATTACCTGAATAAGTGAACATTTTAGGTGAATAACTTGCATCTTTGTCTCAAGAACTTCAACATCCACAAAAAAAGGGTCATAACCTATAATGATTCTCCCAAATCCATGGGCTTGATGATTAGAGATGAACTTCCACCAGAGCCTAATTTATTAAGAATCCTAAGATTCTCAAGTTTAATTTTAGTTTCTATAAGAACAAAAATCCATGGTTTTATGTTATAAACAAAATTTGCTCTCTTAATTTGCCTATACTCATATCTTTTTATAGTAAAATTTAAGGTTTCTAAGACATACATGGTCTGATAAATAGGCATGTGAGAGACCATGTATATTTAAAAACTCTAGAATTTACAATTCTACACAGGCCTTAAGACTTACACGGGCATAAACACAATCATGTTTCACTAATTTGCTTCAAAACTTCATTTTATACTGTGTTTTCATCCAAATTTTTATTCTTTTAGTCCATGAAGGCAATTATAACCTATAAATGTACTTGGAGTGAATTAAGTACCAAAAATATAATAAAATTACAAAATATCAAGAAAAATACATCAAATATGGGTGTATAATAATATTCAAATTAACATCTATCAAACATCATCACACTTAAGCTTTTGCTTGTCTTCAAGCAAATCATAATCATAATTATTAACTTTACAACATCTATCCTTTATTAATCTCATCAAGTCCATCCATACTATAAATTATAATATCACATAAATCAAGATAACACATAATTGGAGTCAAGTTATCCTAAAACTAACTTCACAAGTCAATATCAATAGTAATTAATAAATTAGGTTTAATCAATGAAAAAGGATAAGGTTCAAGTTGGTTGTTCCTAAGGGATAAATTATGGTAAGGTAATAATAAAATAAATAGGCCTAAACAAGTTGCTGTATCTAAGTGCTTCCATCACTTCAATGCTTCTAATTTAATAAATGTGATTCAATATGTATAATAAAAGCAAGTTCTGGAATCATTCAACTATTCATGATAACACACATAAAAGAAATAAAAAGAGCTTACGATTTTTGAAAATTTTGCTCTTAGGCTCAAAACCTCACAAAAATGATGGGTGTATGTGTGTAAATAATATGCAATTTCATTCAAATTGATTATTTCAATTATTATTAAAAATATGACTTATAAAAGTAATTTTATTTTGACTCCCTTTTGCATACTAATTAAAATTAATATCCAACAATGAAATAAAGAATTTATGGACAGATTTCAATTAAGTCAAGATATCAGTTCATAAAATTTAATAACCAATATTATAATAAGCTTAAGAAAATCATTAAAATCGTTAACCCTTTGCCACACTTAAAGTTGTCAATGTCCTCAATGTACACAATATAAGCATATATTAATAAGTGAGAAAGAGTTTGTACTTTCCTAAGATGATTTCCTAATTTATAGACTATCCATCTAATATGAGACTACATCCTTGCAAAAAATAAACAAAAAAGGGATAAAAAGATAAAAAGAAATAAAAATAACACACAAAATTAAAAAGTAGAAGTATCATTAACTATATTTTTAGAGAAAAGAAAATAAGAAATACACAATTAATAAAGAAAAATAAAGAATAAATAAAAATGAAACATTTCCCTCATGATGTGATCTAGGATGGTCCGATGAAGGAGGGTCCCTTGGATAATAATCCTGTACTGGTGGAGGAGCTATTGAGGATGTGCCCTCGCCAGATGGTGAAAGCTTGAAATCAAAGCCTTGAAGACTCAGCATTAATAACAGTAGCTCTCCCATCCACCTAACTATAGTCTTAAGCCTACCTGGCTACATAATAGAAATCTCCAACCATCCTAGCTTTGCCTGTTAAAGTCAGAGGGTCTGCTAAGTTCCCAAGAGTTGGGCCATCCATCTCTCCAATAGTGTTATCTTTAGTTAAGCTGAGTGTTGCATCCTAGCTTTAAGAGCTGTCAAACATTTCATCTCTAATGTTGCACCTCTCGTCTCGGGCGGCGGTGACTGCTCTTCTGCATGTTGTTCCACTCTTTCTCCACTCTCTACTATTAGCTCGTCAGGTTTCTCGATAAGTCTAAATATGTCACTAGTGGGTCCCCGATGTTTGTTAACCATATGCATATATTGCATCAATATTGCTACATTAAGTTTCACTATGGAACTCATCTGCCGCATCAGTGGTAGTCAATCAAATAAGCCCATTCATTGCGTCAGTTTGGTGATACAAGGCTCGAAACAAATTGTTTCGACCTTTATATCTTTGCTCTGATGCTTAATCAACTAGGTAAGTGTATGCCCCTGTTGAATCCCACTCATGCTCCAGAATTAGTAAACATCTATATTCCTGATTTCTCCCCAGCTGTCACCCTGATTGCTCAGCGTGTGACTTAAAATGCTATGGATGAATCTGATGTAGGTGTCGTAGTGTAGATGCCTTAGATTTGCTTGGGTCATAGTTGTGCTCTGTACCAATCGTCTGCTAGAAGTTCCAAAGAGACATACGAAAAGTCAATCCAAGGTGCCATGTACTCTTCCATCCCCATGTACTCGTGGTCGTATAGACCTATACTGATGGAAAACTCTAAATAGCTCATCTAAAAGATAGCTCCTATCATTCAAAACCAGATTATGTTAGGTCGAACTCCATCATAGCTACCTCTCTCCACAAAAAATATAGAGAGCACCTCTAATGTAAGCTCCCTATAGGAGGGCTCCATAATCCAACACCTCCCAGTTGATGAATTTGCTAGTATCAAACTTTTTATCCTTCAACTGTTGGTATTATTCCTCCTAGGCCTTAACATTGAATAATAACATTCGCAACCACTCTGGAAGCTAGTTGTGAATGAGGAGCCTTCTCCTTTTTATTGCTTCCTGGGAATCTCCTTTTCTCTCTATGATCTCATCATTGTGCTTGAAACTTTGAATAAGTATGAGAAAATTTGCAAATAAATTACAAGAATGCACTTTTCCCCATACTTAACACGTACTAAATAATTAAATGTGAAAAAAAATTAGCAACAAAAAATTAAATGTGAAAACAAATTAGCAACAAAAAATTCAATACATAGAGTAAAGAACAAATTTACGCAAATAAATAGATAAAGAAATATTTAAATAAACTTTGATTAGAAAATTAACTAAAAAACTAATTAATCTCAAAATAATATTTAGAAATATTGTAATTAACAAATTAAGCTAACTTAATTGTTAAAGTATGAATTTTAACCCTAAATTTATAATTAAAAACCTTAATTTCACAATTATGCAAAATTGATGAAATTAAACATTAAATTCATGCAAAAAGCAAAATTAATATGTAATTAAACACAATTCGAATTAATGTCGAAAACAAATAAATAACCTATTTTAACATAAAAATATCACAATTAAACACTTAGTGCGCAAAAGTAGCATAATTACAAAATTGAAGTTGAATTTTCACCCAAATTACATGAAATTAGTCAAATTAAAAGATGAAATCAATTAGGTAATGAAAATAATCAACTATTAAACCACAATTAAGCATAAAATCACAAGAAATCTCACAAAACCCTAAAATCTCAATTTTAGTTTTAAAACATAAATGAGAAATAATGCAAAACACTCAATTAAGTATGCATAAACAAGTGAAATTTATAAGATTACTTTGGTTTCGATAGATTAAAAGAAAAATACAAAAATTGGGTTTAGAAAAGTTAGAAATCTAGAGAGGTTAGGGCTTTTTATGGTGTATCACAAACTTACATTGTCTAATACATAGCCTTATATCTAATTGTGTATGACACTAAATCACATTTTTTGCAGACTTACGTAGTTTGATACACAGTTGTGTATCAAAATGTGTAATTCTACATTAACGTGTCTAAAGAGCGTGTAACTCTCTATAAATATGTGCAACTTTAAAATTAGACGCTCAAATGTAAAAAATTTTGTACTAAACATTATAACACATAAACATGCATACTCTACACATCAATTACACAAATTCTCAACATCATGATGCTTGATTTCCTATCATAAACACATAAGAACTCAATTAAAATCCTATACTAACATAAAAGCAAGAACCAAATAATATGAAATTAAACTAACTAATTCATGAGTTACTTCCCACGTAGCACTTGTCTAACATTGTTAGTTCGACGTACTTTTGAAACTCAAGGTGGCTTATATAATTTATATTATTGTAGCCTTGTCGTAGGTTCCATAACTTGCAAATAGGCTACCTTTTGACATTTGCTGCCATATTTCTCTTTTGAATTGTTCCTTTGAATTTGTAACGATTATGGTGGATCTTTAAATATAGAGTCTTGCAAAATATCTTGACAAGACTCATTAGCTTTGATAGTATCCATAAATTCAAAAGAGTGACTATTAACATTAGAGATTCTAAATATAATCTCCTGATCCCCCACCATAAGGTTAACTTGCCTTCGTTAACATCTATAATTGACTTGGTAGTCGCTAAAAAGGGTTAATCAAGGACTAAAGGTACTTCTATATCCTCTTCTATTTCAATAATCAAAAAGTTAGTTAGGACCGTAAACTTATCAACCTTAACCGATAAATCTTTAACTATTCCCCAAGGATGCTTTACTAATCTATCTGCTAATTGCACACATATCCTAGTTGGTTTAAGTTTTTATATTCCTAGTTTTTCAAACAAAGAAAAAGATATCATATTCGTGTCAGCTCTTAGGTTGTCGAAAGCTTTATCTACTTTTAAACTACCAATTGTGCAGGAATGTAGAAACTCCCTAGATTTGGTTGCTTCACCTGTAGTTTTATTATCTCGTTCGAGCTCTCCTTGCTCAATGTAACAGTATCCAATTTCTCCAATTCCTCCTTGTTGAATAGTTTCTCTTACAAAGATTCTGTGTTCTTTAATATCTACAATAGAGATTCAATAAAAGGTAAGTCATCTTGAAGTTGTTTCAAAAGATTAAGGGATCTATCTAACTCTAAATCCTACAAAGTTCTCTTCACTTTAAAAGGATATAGGATGGCAAATTGATATTCCATGAACCTTTCCAGGTGTCGTCCACCTTTAAACTTTGAATTACTCTCAGTAGTCCTCTTCTCTTCCTAGAGCTTTTCTTAACTAATCTAGATGATTGACATAATTCGTTCCTTTGAATTTATTTTTGTCATGCTCGCCAAACTCCTTTTTGGTCTTTCTACCACTATCTTTTCCAGTTGGTCGATTCGAACCTCCAAGATGTGTATGGAACCATCCATTTGTTGGTGTTTCCCCTTCGATTCTTGAATGAATTCCATTAGCATCTCTTCCATACTAACATTCTTAAGCTGCGATGCTTATTGCTAAAATCCAAGTGGAGGGTTATTTCTTGGTTGACTCTGATTTCTGCATGAATAGTTGAGGTGATTCCTCTAATCAGGATTGTAGGTATTACTATATGGGTTATTTTTGAGTTTAGGAGCATTCCTAAAATAATACATGTTTAGGCTTAACTGATTGGCACCCTTGTCCTTAATGCTCTAGCCTACACATCTTATATTACATCGCTCGACCTTGTGGAGCGATTGTAAGTCTATCTTTCTACTCAAAGCTTCCACTTGGCTCTCCAACTGCACAAATGGATTTCTTTTTTTATTTTAGTTTTGTTACATTTTATAGATCTCATAAATCATTCTTGCAACTTGTACAACAATGTTTTAACTTAAGTCAGGTTATGTATCATGGAGTGGTAGATGTTTTCAATCAGTTTTAGTCTTGTGAAATGCATGATTATCTTTATTTTGTTAAATATTCCTATTTTTATTTCTAGTTAATTAATTTAAGAATAAAATTTGATATTGAATTAAATTAAAATTTAATATTAACATATAATAGTATAATAAAAATATAACAAAAGATAAGATGATAAACCAAACATATTTATATTTTTTTATTATAAATTTAAACAAATATATTTCTATTTTTTGTTTTCTATTACAAATTTTAACCAAACAATTTTTTATTTTTAACAAAAAAGAAGGAAACTAAAAACAAAAAAGCAATAATAGAAAACTACAAAAGAAAAAAAAAGTGAAACCAAACAATTCTTAATTACCTTACTAATTGTATTGTTATATAATAAATAAAAATTTGATGAAAGAATTAATTTATTATCACATTAAACTAATAAATATTTTTAATTATAATAAATATGATTATTTAATATGTTATTTATTCCTAGTAAAATGAATTAATATTAAATTTTGTTATAATTTTAATAAAAGTTATGACATATAAATATAATAACTTAAAAATAAGAAGATTTATTATTTTTTTGCTGATGGTAAAATTTATCGATTTAATCATTAGTTATTTATATCAATACGAATTATAAATGAGAATTAAAAACGTGTTTCTTATTGCTTGCTTAAGGTTGGCGTCCATATTTGTCCAGTCTAACTTCCGAAGATATGTTCCGAGCTATCAGCCTTAGTAGTTAAAAAATGAAAGTATGAAACGTACATGTATTGCATCAGGCAATGCTGGCTGGGGTTTGTAGATAGGCGAAGATTGTCTGGTAAGAACCCACAATTCAAAAGGCAAAGCTGTTGTCTGGTAGTAACCATTGAAACGGCAATGATGAAACAAAAAATCTGACACCAGGAAGCGGAAATTGAACATATTGATGCACGTGAGGCAGGAGCAATGTAAGCTGCCGTCAAGTCAGTGTGGAAAAGAATCAAAGAAGCTGTTCTTTTCATCTTTAGAGCATTTTTGGGCCAATTGCCATTATTTCTATTCTGGGTGGACCTTGTTCTTTCGTCCTCTGCCCCACACGCAGGGTTTCCTGAATGTGAAACCCGTTTCATCTTGCCTTCCTCTTTTGACCGTGGTACACTTACAAATGTTGACTTGGACATCACATGCTCATAGATTCTCACGCTACTATCATTCTCAACCGGAACGTTTCTTTCTATTACACCCTTTTGTTTTTCTGTTCCAGTAAGTTGCAGACGGAACTTTACTTCAAATGAGCTATTCCTATTATTTGTACTATGTAATGTTCTTTTTCGGTCAGTATCTCTTTTGTTTTTCTGCCGAATTCTTCAATGATCGAGAAGTGGTGCTTATCTTCGTTTAAAGTTCTTCAAATTCAATCCTTTCAGCCTATTCTTCAACTTCTATTACCTTGGATTTCTTGTAAAATCCAGTCTTAATCGCACTTTCTTCACTCTCTCAAAGGTTGGCTTTCAGGTTAAGGCGGTCTTTCCATTGTTGGGTTGGTGTTGTTAAAAAATGAAACGACTTTTTCCTTCACTACTGTTTATTTCAATATGGGTAGTTTTTAATGGTTTGGCGTGCTGTCAAAGGCCTGCTGTTGTGAACATAGGAGCAATTTTCACTTTTGATTCCGTTATTGGTAGAGCTGCAAGGCCAGCAATGGAGGCTGCTGTGTTTGATATTAACAACAATCCTATAATACTGAATGGGACAGAGTTGAGGTTGATGATGGAAGACGCAAATTGTAGTGTCTTCTTAGGATCTATTGAAGGTAAGCTGCAATTCATCCATCTTGAATATTGTTCTCTTTTAGGCTGGCTACAGCAATTACAACGATTACTGAGCAAGATAACCTTGATTTGCCTTTGAAGATTACGAATAAATTATTCGCTACTTGACTTGTGAGGAGCTTCCTAAGGCTTAAGCATATTTGCTGAACATTGTCCAACGTATATTCTGGGTATGATCAAAGATTTCATAGCCCTCTACAGCCAAAGATATTATGTGAAAGATTAATAATCCTGAAACATAGCTTTGGAAATTTTGGTGTTTCTTTCAATTATATGCTAAATCATTTAGGCTAATATCCACTTATGGTGGCACATGCTTTTTTCCGTAGTGCAATTAGGGCTCCTAGTCAGAATCTTTCATGATGTCGTGAGTTTTGGTTGGCTTCCTGATAAACAATATTTACAGTCCTTCTGCTATCTTCTAAAGCTGTCTCTATTTGTATATTTAAGATGCTTCTCAGAATTGAATATTTGGGTTTTAAACTGTGTTTCTTTCTGTTGCATACACTATCATTTAGCTCATATCCAGTTGTGACCACACACGCTTTTCTATAGCATAATAAATCTCTCTAATCAGAGCCTTTCATGATTTCTATCTGCGTCCCCAATTCTGCTTTGCTTGCTGATTAGCAATATTTACATTCCCTTTTTTCTTTCTTCAAGAGCTGTCTCTATTTTTCATTAAGATGCTTTGGAGAACCCCTTGTTATTACTTGTTAATAACCACAATTTCTTGCAGCTTTTAAGGTGATTGAAAAAGAGATAGTGGCCATAATTGGGCCGCAGTCTTCAGGAATGGCTCACATGATTTCTCAGGTTGCAGATAGTCTTCAGGTGCCTCTTGTTTCATTTGCTGCCACTGATCCTACTCTCTCTGCCCTCCAATTTCCTTTCTTCATACGAACTACACAAAGTGACTTTTATCAGATGAATGCCATAGCTGATCTAGTTGAATTTTATGGATGGAGAGAGGTTATTGCCATTTTTGTGGATGATGATTATGGGAGGAATGGAATCGATGTCTTGGAGAATCATCTTGAGAAGAAAACGTGCAAACTTTCATACAAACTAGCTCTGCCTATCCAGTTTGAGGAAAGTGAGGCTACAGATTTGCTCAAAAAATCAAAATCCCTTGGTCCTCGTGTTTATGTTGTTCATGTTAATCCAGATCCCAGGCTAAGAATCTTTGCTGTTGCAGAGAAACTTGAGATGATGAATGAAAATTATGTGTGGCTTGCAACAGATTGGCTTTCAACCACCTTAGATTCAATTCTCCCAATGAAAGGATCCTTACTTAGTGTCATTCAAGGTGTAGTCGGCCTTCGTCAACACACGCCATGGTCAATCCAAAAGAGAGAATTTTTGTCTAGGTGGAGGAAAATGAAGCAGAATGGGTCAGTGACTACAGAGCTGAATACCTTTGGACTTCAAGCTTATGATACAGTTTGGCTTGTTGCATATGCTATTCATAGTTTTATTAATGAATTCAACAATTTCACATTTTCTTCAATTGAAAAGTTACTTGACATGCAAACAACTGGATTACAAATGGGGAAGCTCAAAGTCTTCAACAATGGCACTAATCTACTTAACAAAATATTGCAGACGGACTTCATTGGTTTAACTGGTCATATTCAAATTAATCAGGATCGAAACATTGTGAATGGTGGTTATGATGTCATTAATATCAATAATATCTCTGTTCATACAGTTGGCTATTGGTCCAATGGTTCAGGCTTCTCAATTGAAACTCCAGAAAGACACATGGGGAAAAAAGATAGCTATTCCCACCTTGTTCAGAGGCTTGGAAGCATCACCTGGCCTGGTGGAAAGACCGAAAGACCACGTGGTTGGGTCATTGCTGACAATGAAAGACCTTTGAGAATTGGAGTGCCAAACAGATTCAGTTTCCGTGAATTTATTTCCCAGGTGCAAAACAGCCACAGGATCCAAGGATATTGCATAGATGTTTTCGTTGAGGCAAAGAAATTAGTCCCTTATGATATACCTTACAGGTTTGTGCTTGTTGGTGATGGCCATTCCAATCC
This sequence comes from Erythroxylum coriaceum, assembly GCA_026874005.2. Classification (NCBI taxonomy): domain Eukaryota; kingdom Viridiplantae; phylum Streptophyta; class Magnoliopsida; order Malpighiales; family Erythroxylaceae; genus Erythroxylum; species Erythroxylum coriaceum. Next base: position 5,656,808 of record JANQAP020000583.1, read on the forward strand.
TAGCTATGATGGGATTGTGAAAATGGTAGCAGAAGATGTAAGTACATCCTGCTCTTTTTCTTATTTATTTTTACGTGGTGAGGATAAAGAAACTGTTCAAGTTGGAGAAAATTTGTGATAGGAATGCCTTACTAATGTTTAGAGAAAAAAAAATCCATCCACTCACGTTACGATATGTAGGAACTCATAGAAGTTCACGTCACAAATGTTCTTGTTATGGTATATAATTAAACTAATGAACATTTTCATTCCGAAATGAAAAAATAGAGGGCATATTGTGATCGTTTCTTGTCATCATTGCTTTCTCTAGACATTAGTTTTGTAGAGATTCATGAATGGTGGATCCTGCACTGGACTGACATTTTCTTATGCACATTATTAGCAGATAGCAGTTGAACAAATTATTTTATTGCTTATCTTGGTTTGGTACCAGGTGTTGGATGGAGCTGTTGGAGACATTGCAATTGTAACAAATCGGACGAAAATGGTGGATTTTTCTCAGCCTTTTGCTTCCACTGGTCTTGTTATTTTGGCTCCCATCAACGATTTAAAGCAAAGTGCTTGGGTGTTTCTTAAGCCATTTACAGTGGAGATGTGGTGTGCCACGGCACTTTCTTTCCTGTTTATAGGTGTGGTTATTTGGTTACTTGAACATCGAGTCAATGATGATTTCAGAGGTCCTCCCAAAAGGCAGCTTATAACTGTGTGCATGTAAGCTCTTTGAACCTTCAAACCAAGGGTCCATTAAGTTCTTCAACGAGTTGAAAGTTTTTCTGTGTAATATAGCCACTTCACATTCTTCATCGTTGATGTGGAAGTACATGAGTCTTTGTTTCTGAACAAGGTATTAACCTCTAAACTTAAGGAACATGTCTATGTGGCAGGTTCAGCTTCTCAACATTATTCAAGATGAATCGTAAGTAGTACTTTTGTTACTGGTTTGTACTAATATTTTTTGTCTTTCTTGGTTTAAACCATTCATCTACGACTAAGAACTCTTTGACAAAATAAGGCTACAAGGACACACGTTCTTAAGAAGTGCATATACTGTTTCTCTATGATTTTTTAGAACATTCTTCTAAGATGCAATTTCACAATTCCGATCAAAATGGATGCATAATTGAAAATGTGGAAGTACTTTTCAAACTATTATTACTGACTTTACCTGATGTTGATGTGTTAAGTACTCATGCAAGTTATTTTGGTATACGTTAGTTTTACATTTTTCATTGTAGAGAAAACATGTTATGGAAAATGATTTCAATACTGCTAGCCCAAAGATTAATTTGCAGCCTGATTGCTTGCTTATAACAGGATTTAACTTACTAGTTTACATGGCTTTAGCACTACCTAATTCATTTTGTGAATTTGCCAACCTGCATATAAATTTGTTTATCATGCTATGTGATCCATGCTTTGATTGGTTTGTTAACTATGCTGGTGCTGACACTGGAGTGTCTCAGTTTTAGGGATCCAACTGAATATAGAATTAGTTCATTTGATCTTTTGTTAATTATCACAGAGGAAAGAACCATCACCCCACTTGGAAAGATGGTCATGGTGATATGGCTCTTCCTATTGATGGTTATAACGGCAAGCTATACAGCAAGCTTGACTTCAATCCTTACAATTCAACAGCTTTCTTCGCCCATCACTGGAATCAATAGCTTAATTACAAACAATTGGCCTATTGGATACCAAGTTGGGTCATTTGCATATGATTATCTATCAGAAAACCTTCAAATACCTCGTTCAAGACTTAGAGCTCTAGGCTCACCAGAAGAGTATGAAACAGCATTGCGACAAGGACCAAGTAATGGAGGGGTCGCTGCAATAGTAGATGAGCTTCCATATGTTCAGTTGTTCCTTAGAGATCAACCAGACTTTGGGATAATTGGGCAGCAATTTACCAGGGGTGGATGGGGATTTGTAAGTACCTCTACAAGCAAATGCATGCATGTTTTCTTTTGTTGTGCTAGGCATGTTGCTGATTAATAGTCTGCTGGTAAAAACTGTAATTTAGCTGACTTGTGGAAAAGTAGCCCCTTTTGTGTACCATGAGAAAAGAAAAATGTTGAAGATGAGATGGGAATAGTGTCTTTTCCTTTCTTTCCAAGCAATGAGATGGCTGGAATAATTAAATTTGTAGGCATTTTTCTACCACAAATTATCGTCATTTTTTCAGTTTTTACAACCTAGATTGTTTATGTTGAGGCCTGCTAGTGCAAATGCTTTGGTGAACCATGATTTAAAACTAGTTGCAGCTTCAACATTTAAACTTAGTGATGCTCATTAAAATCTTTTCCGGTTCCAGATGTCATGATCAGATGGAAGTTTCACCTAACTATTTTTCTTGTCATAAATCAGGCTTTTCAAAAAGAATCTCCGCTAGCAGTTGATATCTCTTCTGCAATTTTGAAACTCTCTGAGAATGGGGAGCTTCAAAAAATCCATGAGAAGTGGTTCTGCAAAATGGGCTGTCTTGGAAGCAATGGAGACAAGAATGACCCTAGTGAACTCCATCTAATCAACTTCTGGGGTCTCTATCTTTTGTGTGGTGTCATTTCTCTCATTGCTCTTCTGGTTTTTCTGCTAAGAATGATCCGCCAATATGCCAGGTACAAACGCCAACAGATGCAAACTTCATTGTCATCCACAATTAAATCTCATACTCGCTGCTCTCAGATTGTCTTTAACTTTCTTGACTTCATTGATGAGAAAGAAGAAGCTATCAAGAGAATGTTTAATCAGCATGAGAATCCTCAACTTCAGGCAAGCTTGGCAAGTTGAAATCTATTTACCCTTTTGGTTTTCCCGAAAGCAGAAGTCTGCTATTGATGTAACATAGGAACGAGTGGAGGTTCTTGTAGTCAAGATATGTGTTTATGAGGAACCTGTAAATATTTCTTTTCATGTACAAGTGTAATATAAAGATTCCTTCTTTTTTCCTCGCTTTTCCTGATTTCCCAAAATTGTATTAATGCTTAATTTTCATTTCCTTTGCTTGATCTGGTATTTCTGTTGTCTAAGCTATATTTTTTTAATGTCATTAGTTTGAAGAAAAATGAATTTGATGATAGATGGACTGGTTACACTACTATTCGTACAGAGTCCATCAACGTAACCACTAAAATCAGCGTACTTTTAACACATTTCCAATGCCAATGAATCCATGACCTTCGGACATATCATGAATGTTGAAGTGTTTATTATTGAAGCAGGAGTCTTGAACTCTCTGTCCTTACTGTGGGGAATACCGAATACATGGCCATAACATATTTATAATGCCAAGGGAACCCATGACCTAGATTGATTTGGTCAAAGTCGCTAAATGTACGGTACCCCTAAATTTCATTGTAAAGAGACGTTTTGGGAGGTGAATGAGGAGGCAGTTAGTAGGAGTTGAAGAGTAGACGTGAGGAGGCGATTCCAGACGTAAAACTTGCTTTCTAGGTGCGATTTTGGTCTAAAGAGATGGAAAACACGAAGAAATCATCGAAATATCTATCGAAATACAAGATCAAGTTTCTTACATCACAAGAATATTCGATAGAAGACAATTAAGGAGATTTAGAATTATGAACCCATTGTTTTTTATTCGTATTTCTGTTTATGTATGTTTGATTTCATATTCGATCATATGTAACTAAATATCCAGTTAGTATTTAGGTCAGATGAACCTTATCTAATACTTTGATATGACATGATTTGATTCTTTTATTAATGCAATTGGTTGTTTGATATATTGTGATATGATTTTGCGTTTTATTTATGTTCTAATAACCTAAAAATTTTAGATCATAATATGATTTTATACGTAGAGATTGAGAAATCCTAGTGTGAATAGATCTACCGGAATTAAAAGGAGTTGATTGCAACCTTAGAGATAGGATGACATAAATCTTACAGATTATGGTCAAACCTATTAGAGGAACTCATAAATCGGTAACGCAATCCTATAAGATTTAACCTGAGTAATTCGATTGGAGACCTTAGGATTAGTTGTTAGTAGACTCAAAGTCAGCTATTAGCATTTCATAGGAGTCTCCACAATCCAATACATCAATAAAACAATTGCATGATAAAATTCAATTTATTAAGGGTTTAATGAGATTCAAGCTCAGATATTAATTTCTGATAATGATATTTTTAAAGTGAATTTCACTATCTTTGCGTTCATTATCATTTTCTATTTCTTGAATTGTTTAATTTTTATTTTCTTTTCATTAAAAATCTAAATCAATTCGTAGGCTAGATAATAGAGGAAGGATAATTACTATTATTCATCGTCTTGGTGGGATTGATCCATACTTGTCGGTACTAGCTACAACTATGTCATGCACATGTGGTTATTACAATATTGACCATCACAAAATAAATCAATCAGACAGATGTATAAAATAGTTTCTATGGCTTGAAAAATTAGGCAACTATAAAGGGGCTAAGGTTAGATTGGATGAACTATGCCTGAAAAACGATGAAGGAGGACTTGGTTTGTCACCTCTTTTAATAATGCAAAAAGTACTCCTGGTTAAAAGGATTTGGAGACTTTTTAAGGACAAAGAGTCCTTTTGGTCTAATTGGATCAATGAATACTAATTGAAAAACACAAGTTTCTGGCAGTTTGAGGTTAGTAAGGAGAATTCTTAACACTTTAGACAGACGCTTAAACTCAAAAGGCAAGTCTATCCTTGGATAAGATGGTAGGTTGGGAATGGGGGGTCCATATGGTTTTGGTTTGACAATTGGATGTCTAGCATCCTGTCTCTCAAATTGTTGAGAGATTTAAAGTGTTAGAATAATGAGTCATATGAGTGACAACATATAAAACGAAATTCATACAATTATGACATGATTTTTATAATTGTATCCAAATAAATAATATTAGCATACACACATTAATTGTGGATTAGACAAACTACACTCAATTGATATATTTTGGGGTATGAAACTAAGATGAAGGTGATAAATGACTAAAAATAATAAATGTAATATGAATGTGTATTTCCAATGTCTTGTACTTTGGTTTACCAATGATAAGAATTTATGGATTAATAAGTAATTTGGAATTAATTGGTATGATTGGGAGATTTATGAATTATTGTGTGATTGATGAATGTTTGAATTATGAAATTAGAGTAATCAAGTATACTTGAGGTATTAGCCTAAGTGTAAACAAGTTATATCCAAGTGATAATGATAAAATGATCAAGACTTATCAATTAAGTTACATACCCGAAAATAGTCATTTGAGCATGCATTATACATGACACACACACACACATGTGTGTGTGTGTGTGTGTGTGTGTGTGTGTGTGTGTATGATTGAATACTTATATGATTGATCAAATTTGTAATGTGTGTACAATGTGTGTATTGCATAAAGATAGATACACAAGATTGAACATCACCGTCCAGATGTTTCTGGATCATGAAGGAAATGGCTCATCTGGAGCGTACTGTGGGTAACCTAGATATTTCTCATTAGAATTGATTTCCTTATGTTTAAATTACAATTATTGAACTAAAATTGATATTATTGATAATTCCGAAAAAATAGTCCGAGGAGTTTGATAATTGTGAATGTATTGGAAGTGTTCTAATTGTATATGAATTTGACAGAAATGTTGAATGCTGGGCTTATGTTCGATGAATATGAAAATGACTGTGACTGAAATAAATGAAATATGGAATATATGATTTGATGCATTTCATTACATAATATGCTAGATCAGATAATGGAGTTGTGACTGGAGTGGCTAATGAAAAAGAGCTTGAAGATTATAATGTGTTTAAAGAGTCAAAGGCTTAGTATTATAATGAGCACAGTATCCACAACAGATATGGGATAGTTATCAATGAGCTGGGTATCCACAACGAATACGGGACAGTTTAAAAGGCGCTCAATCACAACAATTAACAATGAAAGTAGAGTGTCATGAGCAATTGCATATACAATTTGATATGTGTTATATGATTAATTGAAATGAATTGTATAGACTCTCTTGAAATAGAAATGTGAAATAGTGTATTTGTTGTAATATGATGAAATGTGAAGTGATGTTCAATATGTGATATGACTTATCTGTGAATTGTGAATTGTTCTGTGTTTGATATGAGTGAGTACATCGATGATGGTTCACTCACTGAGTTCGCAAAACTCATCAAAATTACAACATTGTCTTTCAGGTTCAAGGGATATCCAGTTAGACTAATTGGAAAATAGCCACTGCAATCGAATATGGGTTAGTGGTCGGGATCAGTTTGTACCTGCATATGTCTTCAGTGATTTTGTATCTGAATTGTATTCCACAACTATTGTACAATGTATGTGAATTTTGTAAAATGTAATGACATTTATGACTGAATCTATTTGTAAATGAAATGGG
>JANQAP020000583.1:5668895-5689686 GCA_026874005.2 Erythroxylum coriaceum
TCAATTTATATATAAACGAATATCAAATTAATGAAAAATGCCTTTCGCTTTATTAATCAAAATAAAGTTTGTACAAATGTGCTAAAGGTGATTGCCTTTAGAGCACTACTCTAACACTTTCCACCTACACAATTGTAGTATATGAATATTTCAAAGATAATTATTGAAACAAATTAGAATCCCTACCAATAAGGTTGAAAATAAAGTCTCCTAAGTAGGCTAAACTTCTTAATGAGTCTGGATTTATGTATGATCCTATCTTACCAATTTCATCAATATGCCATCTTTTACTCCAACTCCCCAAAATTCGTGACTCTGAAAATGAAGCTCCAATTAGATATTTTAAACCAAATTTGGTTCAATCTCTACCTGTCACGTTCTATAATAAAATAAATACTAATTTTACCAATTAAGCACCAAAATTAACCTAAAATAAAATAGATAAATCTAATTAATGATCTAATCACATTTTAACATAGTGGACCATAACTTAGATAATAGGGGTTAAATAGGGTGATATAGCCCTATATATTCTCTTTAGTGTTATGGTGAAACCTTTTATTGAAGTTCACATAACATAATGCATTACTTGGGTGCTTATTTAATAGAGATATAGACTAACCAACATGGATAGATGATTGTAGCTTGAAGGAGTAAAATGTTATATTTGAGGAAGGTATCCCACTCCAAATGATAAATTCCTTATAAGTTTATTAAATCATGACATCAAAGATAATATTAGGAAAAGTACATGTCTAAGCATTAATTATACTTGAATAAGTACTTTAATTCTTTTGGCTAATACTTTATTTAGGTTATTTTATTTTATTTTATTTATTAATTAATCAATCAATCAATTTTAATACTTAACTAGTTAGTATTAGGAGAGTACTTTAAACTATTATATATAGTTTTTTCTGATAATCAATACCATATTTATCACCGTATTACTTGTAAATAATAAGTGCACTTAGCTTAAGTTGCGAGTAAATATTTTATAGAGAGAACACTCTATCAATAGTAACAACACACAACACGTGTTGCATTTGAGATTTATACTAATGCCTTTCCTTATGATAAATTTATTTTAGATTATACTAAATTTTCATATCAACTAATAGAGTCCTAAAAATTTAAACAAGTTATCATCTTCAATTTTCAACCTTAATGGAATTGTGGTAAGTTGTCCAAACTTATTCCTGGTACATTCATTAAATAATAGCTCCTTTGGGTTAATTAATATTATTGTTAAGGTTGATTTTGTGGATGAGACATAATTAACTGAGGAGAAATTTTATTTTTAATTTTTTTTAGAGGTTAATTATAGAAAAGTCTCAAACTTTACTCAAATTTGTAATACTAGCCCAATCTTTAAAAAATGACGCTAAAATACTTCAAATTTCAAATTTTAGCAAAAAATAGACTGATGTTAAGTTTGTTGTTAACGTGAGTGATGTGGCAAGCCACGTAAGAATAATTTTTTTTGCCATGTGATTGTCAGATATTATACTTATGTTATGTGTGAATTTTATTATTTAATAAATAAAAATAAAAAACTTTAAAATAATTATACACTCCCTGACGCAAATATAATATGTAGCTGCCATATGACAAAAATACTAATCTGACATGACTCATAATATCATCCACAATAGCAAAGAATTTAACGTCAGACAATTTTCACTAAAATTGAAAGTTGGAACGTTTCAATGTCATTTTTAAAGTTTTAGCTAATATTACAAAATTGAGTAAAGTTAAGAATCTTTCTTACAATCAATCCTTTTAAAAATATTTTATAACCAATTCATATTCCTAAACCCACCAAACTTTTCCTTTTCCAAAATGCCACAAAAATGTTCAAAAATATCATTTCTAGAAGCCATAAAATTGAAAGACTCCCAATATCACCATCAACACCTTCCAAGTCGGAAGTTTCACCATTTTGATTCGAATGGTTTACGCCTCGTATAAGGCGAACTCTTATGTCCAACAAAATTTTCTTAGACAATAGATATGAATAGTTCAAGGAAATGGATCTTGGCTACAATACGTTATTAATCAAAGTTGAGAGCCATTGTTGTGCCTTAATTGCTAGTTTATCCATGTTCAACTCTTTCTTTTTTTTTTTTTTTGCCTACAAGACTAAATGAATGACCGAGCCAGACATTCTTTCAAATATTAATGGTTAAGTTATCAAACTCATCCCTACTCCCATGAATTGAGATTGTGTTCCAACTCACTCAAATTCATACTCTTCCATTCTTATTAATCATTGGAATATCATTCCTTTTACTTTAAGTAAGCAACTTTGTTCTGTGCTTAACGGCCCAAACTTTGTTCGAGTTGTAAAATTAAAGGGAACCAAAACAGCTTAAAGAGTTCATTAAATTTCACTTCTTCATGACCTATAGCTTCCTTAGAAAGAAAATTCATCATTGTGACCTCATTTCACATAATGTCTTACTTCCACCGGGCCTAAAGTAATACATCGACTCCTTATTGTGTAATCATATCTCCTACGCTTGAGCCCTTTAATATTCCTCCATCACCCGATATATACTCCTACAAATGTCCCTAAATCTTCATGCAGTGAAAGTGTTAACGATATCTTGGGATAGATTGTGAGAGTTGAGCCTTGAAAGTGTTTCAGAGAGAATTATAAAACACTTGAAACTTGCACGGCTTTCCTTTACTTAAAGAAAACAGCATAGCAATTTATAATGATTTGGTTGTTCTTCGCTTAAGTCTTCCTTCAAAAAACAATAGTAAAATTCTCAAGTAAAACTTAAGAACAACCAAATAAACCCTAGTGCTCATCTCTTCCCTGACTCTTTCGAGTATCATTTACTGCTTTTGTCAGATTGTTACTGATTTTGCAACATATCTTCACATTGCCTGAATCACTGTTGATTATATATTAGTATATCGACTACACACCCGAAACTATAAGACTTCCAACCAAAAGAGTCAATATTTTAACATTGGCACCATATATTAGCATTACTTTTATATTGTGATCTTATTTGTGCATATTGTGTGATTGTCATTGAATATATAATACGTTTGAATGTACACAAATTAAGTGTTCAATTAATTGTCAATAAAATATTTTCAGGTTAAAAATGCCCTTGAATCGACAAGTTTCTCCAACATTCCATAGATCTGCCAAAGACAATTTCAAGTCACGCATCAAATGTTGTTCTGCTCCAAAAGCAAATCATACGATCCCCATATGATTCACTAGATTTATAGGTTTGTCACATGTATCAAGATCACAATTATATATTTTATCATTCACGGCTGAGATTTGAAGGGTCTACCCTACACTTTGTGACAAGTAAGATCATATGCTCAGGCGTTGAACGAAACTCTTTTTCTCTACTGCAGCCTAAAACATCAATGTAAATAAGGTCTTTAAAATTCATACTGAAATGTTCTTTGGCCTACCAAGGACCGTCAAGCATAATCTCAAAGTTAGAAAGCCTATTATTGACTTTTGAGACTTTGTTCAGAAAGACAGAGTTAGAGACTTAGTTCACTATTTCATCTTGGAACCAATATCAAAGTCCACCTTATGTTTTGTGCAGGGATTGTATCTAGGAACAAGAGTTTTTTATTTTGGACTATAATGGCGGGAGGCAAAGAAAAAGAAACTCAGATACCACATCTTTATAGGCATTCTGCAGGTGGAGATAGAAAGGTTTCACATGGAACCAAATAACAAGTTGAAGGACAGGAGAAAAAGAAAAGAGCAAAGTATGCATTCTTTTCCTTTCAAAGATTATTGACATTCCAATTCTCCCTGCAACAAACGAAGTGTTTGATCAACCGACAAATAGTTACTTAACTGTAGAGTTCAGATCCACAAGTTTTAGATGTAGACACAACCCAAAAATAGAAAAGGAAAATAGCGTATGCTGAGCTTTTTATGTCCATACTACGTTCAGAACCCTTTTCAGTTTTGAATAATGAATAGGTCTGAAGTCTAAAGGAAAGCCAATGAATCTGATGGACAGAGATAACTTTTCTGTAGTTGGCATCTGATTCACATTGGAGAATAGTTGCAAAAACTAGACCATTAATGTCCAAAGTCCTAGAAGCAGCTCATGGATGTTGTCTTAGACCTTTTCTATTCAAGCCACCATATGAATTATTAGAAGAACAGAAAAAGAACAAAAGGGTAAAAGTTGGATGATGCTCTATGGCACCTGATAAATACTTCTCATGCTAAAGTTTAAGAAAAACAAAGTACCAAAATAATATGATTGAACCAGATGAACTACCATGAGACGATTTAACAAGCTTTTTCACTCAAGAGTCACCTTTCTCTGGGGGGGATCTATCTGCAAATAAGTGTAAGGCTCTGTTGGCTCCTCACTGTATCAAAATAAACATAATTGTATCCAAATGTCAGGTAATCTGGAACAGATACTCTTCCAGAATATGCAATATGATAAACCTATATAAGCATACCATCCAAATTGGACTCGGAGAAAAAAAAACTGAAGTGAAATAGTGCAAGTTTTGCAGTTCTCTGCTGTAGATAGTCGTACACAATGAACAACATAAAAGATATAGCTGGTGCTCTTCATGAACATCCGCTATTAAGCATCCATATGATAGTCCGTAAAATTCGTTAAATGGAAGAACGGAACGTGATCAGAAATAATCAGAAAGTAACATTGTTATCACCCGGGCTTGGAGCGCATGCACTGCCAGAAGAGCTTAAAAGGTCCAGGAACTGTCTTAAATGGGTTCCCCTCAAAACAAGCCTAAAGAAGAGAGGAAAAGGAATTATATTCCCCAAAGACCAAATCATGAAGAGCAAACACTTTTTCCAACATTAGATATCTAAAAAACTATAAACTCCCAAATCATGAACAAATTATAAAAGAAAGAAACCAAAAAAACCGTCCAAATAACCAGTACAAATCGCCAAAAATTTCCTACAAATTGATTCTACCCAAGAGAAAATTTTAAACAAGAAGAGAAAATACTTGAATAACGTCCTCAGCACGATCATTGCAACGGTGAGCCTTAGGTTGAGGATGGTGGGATCCTGTTATGCCCCATGGACTCTCTCTCCTCGGCACTGGCCTCGTCTCACTCATCTTCGACTCTCTCTCTCATAATTTGTAATATATTATATATCTTAATTGAAACTTATTAACTCCACTCTCAACAAGGCCTAGTCTGGTTATACATAGGTTTGGGTCTGGGCTTGTTCGTACGCCCGACCCATGTTAGTTAATTTCCGTTGGTCAGTTCGTTATTTAAAATTCTATAGATCATTGGCTACATTTGCATTTGATAGCCAGGGGGGGTGTCAAAGTTTATGCATGAGTTCTAACCTATCAAATCTTACAATGTACAAATTGTTCGATTTTACGTGATCGTCTTTAGCACAAATAAAAACAAAAATCAATCAAAAGAAAAATAATAAATGATACCAAAAATTTGGTAACGCAGTTCGACATTCCTTGCCTATATCTGCGAGCCCTTACCCAGATTAATACCTTCACCGACGTACAATAGATTTACTCAAGGCTTTACTGAGCCGACACCACTCAATCCTTGACACTATCTTTCAACCTCACTTCTCGTGAAAGATTTTCACTTCCAATAATCTGACCGACTCGTGTTAACCTCAACAGAGGATTTTTCTCTACCACTCTTAATCAAAGACAATTAACAAAAATAATTCAAGGGATTAATTGGCCAAGAAAAGAATAACAATATACTTGAGATAAAAAGAAAATAACAATTTCCTAAAAAGTTTAGCTCCACTGAAATAAATCTGGAAGTCGTCGTAACAACAATGGACTGATTCTTGCAACTCCAACATCAACTCACGGAAACTTTTGCAGAAATCACAGTTGCAAAAATACCCAATCAACGACAACACATCAAAGAAAAAGGCAGCACAAAACCATTCAGCCCAGCTGTGAAACATTCAAAGAGATTAACGTTCAGTGTGAATAGATCCTAGTCAAATCACTGCAAAACTGATAAATTCCCAAGCTAGAGAAAACCACAAGTAATACTCAAAAGCTGTCCAACTGTGAGTTACTCCAACAACTCAATACTAAAACCATTAATAATACACCGCCACAAATTCCCTCACGCAAGCCTTCCTCATTTAAATCAAAACTACACACTTTTCCTCATCCATTCACCATCAAAACTCACCAGAAAAACCTCACCAAAGCACTCATGTATTTTTCTGCAAAATAGAGACAACACGCAGTGACCCACACAATAAGACCAACACAGCAGTCATTCACGGCAACATCCACCAAGAAAAAAATCACCCAATAACTCACGTATGTCCCTCAAATAACTTAGTCACGCAGCAGTGAACTTTAACACACTCTTACAATCAATTAATCAATCAACCCCTACTGCCCACATATGGAAATAACACCTAAAAATGTTTTCAGCAACTCACGCATGGACCACAACCCATAGGTTACGTCTTTCACCCACCTTCACCTGTTCATCGAATTTTTTAATTAACACAAGGTAACACCCGAAACTTCCAACCAATCAACCCAAAACTTCATACCCACGTGATATGTCACAATACCTCTTAAGATAGGCTTCAATCCAAGATAGGATTATTCCACCACTAGAAGATCATCCATAGTTTTTGAATCCAAGTTAATATCCAAATAATTCCAATTATCTTATAGGTCTAATTAACAAGAATGACAAAACAAAATAAAAAAATAGACCATATACCCTAACACTCGCACTTCGGCTAGACGAAATCTCTCACTCACTCACTCTGGCTCGAAATTCCTTCCTTCTACTCAATTTCCTCCTGGATTGCCTTTACTCATTCTAAGCATTTTGGTCTGGACCATTTAGTATCAATCTGAGACGTGTGTGAAATCAAAACATTTCTTGCACATCTTGATGAAATAGCTTCTACACCTACGGCCTTCCATCTTATGTCTTATAATTATAGATCTAATATGATCATAATTTTAAGAGAAATTTATCTCTACGTAATGCCTATATATAATATATTAAATTCTTGATTTGAAACGTGGAAATATTTTTCTTTTCTTGAATGAAGGTGAATTGTATAGATTTTTACAACTCTCTTCATTTATTGAAGAGAAAGCCTTTACACATCCTTTTTATTATAAATAAAGAGAATTGTTTATGTAATTTTGTATTATAAGTGAAGAGAATTTATTTACAATTTTATTAGCTTAATCATTTGACCCCACAGTTATATAATTAGAACTCAATAATTCCGGCTAGGCTCAGTAAATGCATTAAGCACTCATTTTATGATCATACATATAAAAATGTACTCAAACTTCTCTTAATAGCTCATGCAATCTCACTCATCCCACAACCCATTTTTAGCCTATTTATTTCTAAAAACTAGATCATAACCATTAAGATAAGAACCAACTATCATAATGGTTACTTTTAAAGATATTAATCTGCTTCCCATCATGTTTGATTGACTTATATCTTTAAAAAACATTATACAAACTCATTAGATAGAAGCTTCATTTTGTTCTAAGTAGTTTGAAAGATCCTCTATTGTCCAAGTTGTTGACCTAATTCATTCCCAAACAATATCTCAAACATCAAATACCTATTCAGTTGACCTAAATCCTTCCTAATAAAAATTTTTCACACATTAAATAACTATTATGATATGATTCTCACTAATAAGACTGATGAGATTTGATATCTAAATGACAGGACCTATGGCTATTCTATAGAATATAGGTTAATTCATATAAATTAACATGAAAACTCACAAAATAATGATATGAATCACCATACTCTACAATTGAAGGGATTGAGAGTGATAAGATTATAAGATTTTTTTATCATCACTAGCAAGGTAGATAGGATCAAAGTTTTTAAAAACCTTAAGTAAAAGCACTATAAAAGATGGAGGAAATTTCTATACAATATTTGGTTAATTTAACAACAGTCAAGAACTATATATTTCAAGAATCTTTAAGCCTTTTATAGGCATGAAACCCTTAAAACTAGAGTTTTAAAATGAAATAAACACTCAAAGCCGTAACAAAACTGTATATGTAAATAGTATGAGACTAACGCCTATCTTGGACCATAATCAGACAAAATTACACAAAACCAAAGACAAATCTACCACTAGTTACAAGTTAGTAACTTTGGCAATGATTTTGTTTTGGAACTCCAAACTACAAAACCCAAAGAAAGACTACTGCAAATTACATGGATGGCTCCAGTACTGGTTACATACTATTTCTTTAGCACTTCAATAATAGTGCAAGACTAGTGTTGATTATATATGGTAATCACAATTCTTTAATTTACTTCTTCACTTAGATCAATATGATGGGTCTAAATTCATTCTCTAAAAGTAGCAAAATCTCACTTATCATATAGAGATTAACATTAAGATGTTAAGATTGCAATTCCTTTGCCTATATTATGTCGATGGCATATCGACATCCTTTAAAGGATCTCTAGTAAATTTTCACACTTGATTAGCAGATGCTTGATTCCCATCATTTTTCCTCATCAAAATGATTTATCCTCAAATTAGCATCTTCTTGTATAAAATCAAAAGGAGATTAATTAGCCACATTAAAAGTAGAATAAACACTATACTCACCTGACAAGTCAATCTTGTAACCATTGTTTTTCACTCTTTCCATGTTTTGAAAAGGTTTATCACCTCTTGACTGTAACTTAGATTTTTGCTTACTTAGAAACCTTTTATTTGTAAATGTGCCTAAACCCAATCTTCAGGTTCAAATATCACTTCCTTTATCCCCTTATTAGCTTGCTTAATAATCAGGTCCTTTTATTAATGTTTAGCCATGCCTTCTAATGAAGCTTCTTTATCAATTCAACTTTTCTTTTACATATAAGTTACTACTTTCACCTAGAGGAATAGGCATAAAATCTAAAGTAAAAAAAGGTTTAAATTTGATCGGTGTGAATTATAGTGTATCTTCTAGGTGTTATAGTGTTTTTTTATTATTTTCTTATATGATAATCATGTGTTTAAGACTTAGATTTACGTTCATGTTAGTGTTTTGTGTGTTTTGTTTGATTGAATGTTTTTTAAGGCAAGAATTTGATCTTAATTGTATGTTTCATATGTTGTTTAATGTGTTTAATGATGGGTGGAGCTAAAAAAATTGAAGAAAAGATGAAATAAGCTCAAAAATATTATCTAGCACGATCGTGCATGAATCAACAATAGGTTAGTGGCTCTCTGGCATGATTGTGATAGGGAGTTAACATGCATGATTATGCAAGGAGTTTTTCCAGGTTACGATTATTTTATAATGTTGATGACTTAGGCTATTTTTGGAACAAAAACACGTGGAAGAAACTAGAAGGCTCAAAAGTATGTAAATGAAGAGAAAAAAATCAATTAGCTTGAAGTATAAAAAGAGAAGATCAAAGAAGAGAACTACAGTTTCCAGTTTAAGGAAAAGAAGAGAAGACATCCATATTCAATTCTCTACTCTTTTCTTTATTCCTTATTATTATTGAATATTCATTATGATTCAATTGACATATATAGTTATATATATGGATAGCTAAATTCATTTTATAAATTAATCTTGATTTATTTTTAAAACTTTACATTCTTGATTTCATGAAATATGCTTATGATATTTATTTCTTTATATTCAAGTTGAATCAAGAGATTAGATGGGATCACTTTAGTTGTGTTACACAGTAAGAGCTAATGATAACGATTGATTGACTATAATTTTATAACTATATTTAATGTGTTTTGCTTATTATTTGAGAACCTTGTGGTATTTATAATACTTATTCTACTTCAAGTGTGTTTTTACATGAAAATTGCCTTTATAGACTAAAAGGAGAAGAATTTGGGTGAAATCGTGACATATAATGGAAAAATTGAAGAAACTTTCGACTTACACAACTATGTATAGTGATCGTTTAAGTCACTGTAACTATCTAGAATTTCATAAATGTTATTTATGCCTGTGTGAAGATACACGCCTATGTATGTCAACATACACGACAGTGTATATGCCTGCGTAAGCTTTTATAACCATGCAAAGTCACGATTAAAAGGTTTTTTGAGATATACCATCCCTTATATGATTGTGTAGGTGATCGTGTATATCTAGAAAAACTTAGTTTTTACTATAAAAGGATATTATGAGGGCTACAACAAAGGACACACATTCCAGAGATGGTGGTGACACTAAACATAAGAAAGAAAAACCTAAATAAGGGGCTACACGTAATCAATAAGAAGATCAAAAATGGAAACATCAAGATCAACTCTAGCTTTCTAAATTTTCTAAAATAATGCTTCAAGCTGATTTCATTCTCTTCTCTTTATTCTATTTCATTGCCTTGTTTACCAAATTTGAACAGTTATGTTTGAACATGATCATGGATTTCTAAATCTATATTAGGATTTTATTCTTGAATTGTTTCGTATAACTTTTACCTTGATGGATTCAATATACTATTGCTTTATGATATTTGTTATGCTTTTACTTTATTTAAATCAAAAGATTGAATTGAGAAATTTATGTTAAGTTGCACAACAAGAGTTGGTACCTTGATAAACTTACAAATATCAGATTAATAACTGATAGAAGAAATATCTTAATTGTGATTTAATTATCTTTAGAATTGCTTCAAATCTAGTTAAGTAATTAGGAGTATTTTTGAGAAATCGAAAGATTGCAAATCAAATTTTGTCTATTTCAATTGGGAAAACTTTATTAGATCTCGAGAGAGGATAATCTAAACCTTTGAATATTTAGGATCAAGCATAGTTGAATTTTCAAGGCAAAGGAACACAAAACAAGTATAAAATAATCCCTAAGTTTCCACCATTGAGTATCTTCAACTTTATTGATATCTTTTATTTGTTCAGTTATCAAGTTTGTTAGTTTACTTTAATTTTCAATCAATTTAATCTTTTATTACCTTAGAAAAAGTGTGCTTCAAATTGTTAGGTGACTATATACATTCCTCATGGGAATGATATCTTTTATACAATAAGTTATGATCTGTATACTTACAGTACAAAAGTATTTCTATTTAAAATTATGAACAAGTTTTTAGAAATTAAATGAGAGCTCAAGGCCCACTAGGATACCAACAAGACAAGCTTGGTTCATTAGAAGCAAAGATGGATGGTAGTGTGTCGTAACACTATACAAAATAACTAAACTTAACATTATAGCCAGTAATAAGTCTAGGTCGATCCTACAGAGAGAGTGTGTAAAGCTTTCGAAATGAAAAGAAATGGTATTTAAGTTATGGGGTGGGGGTTGTTTCAAATAACAAAATAAAGTAAAGTTAAACTTACGAAACCAAATTAAAGAAAACAATCAAAAATTGATAAAAGTTATAAATGGATTTGGAGTTCGGTCCTCAGTTCAATCTCGGCCTACACATGAATAAGTATACTTCAATATCTTGTTATTCTCATACCTCTCTTAGCAACTATTAATCGTAGATTAACAACAATCTTTATTATCCCCAATTTACCCTTAGATCATGGTTAGTTAAAACAAGCCCTTTAACTAAACCTGGCTATCGAACAACTTAGATCAAGATCTCTAGATTTAATAGGACAACTTTATTATAAGTTAGGAAAATAGACTAATTTAGGCAACAATCACACAAGCTTGGGTCATTTAACCTATGTTATATTATCTCTAATGATTCAATGTCATTAGTTTCCATAAATGGATCCAAACACGATGATTACATATCGTATTCAAGATTTTAGCAAAGGGTTTACATAAAAAAATCAAATAGAGCATGCAATCATTCTTACATAATACCCAATTCAATAAGCACAAGATATGATAAATAATCCCTAAGGGAGAAAGAACACAATACACAATGGAAAGATGCCTAAAACATATCTTCGACTTCAATTTCACCTTAGAACTGGAATGGGAAAGCCTAACCCTTCATGGTTCTCCAAAGAGTGGGAGTTCTATTGCCACTTTTGCTATAAAACTGATCCATCCTATGTTTTACTGTTCAAATGTCATTTTATGTTAAAAATTATGGATTTGGGTAGTCACACAGTTGGAAACACAACCGTGTATGTCATAAAATATGCCTAATTCTTGAACTTACAAGACTATGTAAGTAGATAAATGACCATGTATCTCCCAAATCATGTTGAATTAACGTTATTCTTGCAATTTCTTGTCCAATCCTCACCCTAGTCCATCTCCTTATCATTCCATAAAGACGTGGAAAGATCCAAGGAAGAGGAAGAAGGAAGAGAGATAAGAAGAGAAAGAAGAAGGTGGAGCTTCAGCTGCTTCAACCTCCAATCCTCCAAGTTATTTTCTTTCTATCCATCTTTTATTTCATGTATTTGATATATGAGATGGGATTAATTATGATGAATCTTGGGTTAAGGATATTCTAACCTCTTGTAAGGATTTATACTTGATTTAATGTTAATCTAGTTGCTTTTTTTGTTAATGATGATGGGAGATATTGTGATTATTTATTGTATGAGCATGCTTCAATAACAAATCTAGAGACTGAACTGATAGCAAAATGATTAGATTGGGTAATAAGAGTTAAATAATCTAATAGATCACGTGAATAATCAAATCGGCAATTTATACGAAGAGAGATCTTGTAAGAGGACCCGATAGTCTATTAGAGGACTTAAGATCTAATTGGATGTGTGAACTTTTTGTTAATTGACATATTACAAATTTCATAATTCAATTAGATTTTATAATTTAGGGTTTAATGATTATAACTCGAGAGAGAGTAATTAACCCTTCGAAAGTCTAGGACCGACACCACATTTACTCAAAAGTGACTAAGTTAGCATTAATGATAGGATAAATCTCCTTTCTCATAATTTATTAATCTTCCTTGTTTCAATTCCAATTGTCATTTGGTGGTGCTCAATTTTGATTTCCTGTGTAATTTTACAGATTCATTTTCAATCAATACATATTAGATTGTTTACTTTTCTATTCAGTTTTTTTTTCATTTTAATTATCCTTTTAGACCTTAGATAATTTAGAATTTGATTAGTTCACCAACTACTCGAGCGATCAACACCTCATATACTACATTCAAGACCCGTGCACGTAGTATATTGAGGGATAAGAAATTGTAAAACTTGCCCGCTCGATCAGATTTTCTCATTAATAGAAAGGATTTAATTTTTCAAAATAAAAAAAAAATTAGAAATGGAAGATAAAGCATAGAAAATGATCAATTGAATTGGATGGTTGATCAAACAAAGAAATTGCATAATATCTTCCGCATTTATCAAGTGATTTATGAGGCAAATTAGTCATGGATCTCGAATTTGAAATTATTTTATTAGAAAATACAGTAAACAATGTTTGTATGAGCAACGCGGCCAGTTTAAAAATTTATAAGCCGTAATTTTCTCGAATTGATCATTTCATAATTATTACGTTTATATTTGCCTTTTATTTAAAGATAAAAGCATGATTGGCTTACAAAGTAGAGGTGCTAATCAACAAAGTTTCTAAAATTGTTCAGAATCTGAGCTTAAGTACACAACAAACTCCCAAACGTTGACGGCCAATATGATTTACAGCCAAATTCAATGAATGAAGTATTACTTTCAAATGAAAATTTGCTAACCTCAATTCTTTGATAACAAGCAATAGAAGAAAATAGTTACCAAGTTAAATATGACGGTACTTATCCTGTGTTTTGAAGTCCAGCTAATACATGTTCCAAAGTCTAAGGAGAACTTATAATGTGAGCTAATAGCCTAGTACTTCATATGATACTTTTCCAATTCTTATAATTTAAGGTGTAGGTATCGTCCAAAGGTTAGATTTGATGCCCACAAGTTAGTCTGCAAACTGTTGAATCACCAAATTATGGAAACAGTGGAAAGCTAAAAAAAGGCTATTGAAAAAAACTAATCGGAAAGAACTTTCTTATTTCCTCAAATCATTCTAACAACAAAAAGAATAAGAAAAATTAAAATAACCATAACAAGGGGGACCTAAATGTTCTCACAACAAATGAATAATAACTAAAACAAAAACAAACATTCTAGTTATTTCATTATACTACTGACATCTATAGTTTGAGTCTAGAAATGCAGGTCGACTTGGCAGTCTGCGTTAAAATGAACACGTCGATTTCGCAGGTGCTATAAGTGGTCGCATGCAGATTCAAGATCTTGAACATATGAACCATACCGGGAATTCTGGCAATTGAAACCAAGGTCAAGTTCCCTCCCGCAAGGTCTTTATAAAAATAAGAACTGTTCACCACAATGGGTGTAATCAGATCTGCAGACGTTGAGATTTGGATCTTGCTTCGCGCAGGGACCAAATTTTGTGGAATCGGTACTCTTCCTACTGAGAGTCCATGATATTCAATTGTTGCAGCTGTGTTCTGAAACTGGAAGCTCCCGTAATTTCTGTTTTGAACGGTGATAATCATGGGTATTATGGTTTCATTAGCAGTCAAATCCCAACTAACCTTTTTCAGTCCAACAGGGTACGCCTCAATTATTGGATTCCTAGGCTTGAATACAGTGAAAGCCAAGGTTGTGATGGTAATGGCAATAGCAATGAAGAGTGTGGTCGTCACACCACAGCATATTCTGAGCGTTTTTGGATTGGCCATTCTCCTCTATATAAGTATAGAAAATATGTGACGATGTATAGGAATGAAACTAGTTTCTGAAGCAATTATGTATGTATAGAAGGTTTTAGGATGTATCCAGTTGAAACTGGATGAGGGATCAAGATATGGAGATGAGAGTGAAGTTGGTGTAGAGAAAGAGTGGCCGTTAAATAGAGCTAGAAATTACTCCCAAGTATCTTTTTTTTATTTCAGTATTATCTTTTGATTGTTGGGATGTTCCGATCCTTGTTTTGACTTGTTCCAACAATATATTTGGTTTATCGGAATTCACTTCAGCTCTATCAAGAATTACGCATATATATATAACCTATTTTTAACGTGATATCAACTTCACCAAGGTTAGCATCTTTGACAGTGGATCATGATATATAATTAATACTCGCATATGTAACTTTTTCTGCACTTTCGTTTTTCAAGAACTCGATATTATTTCGCTTAGATTATCTAGATAATTTACCACTTCCATAGATCATAATAAAATAAATACAATAAAATGCTACATATAAATTGATATGTCCTTCAATTTTATTTCAACTTTATAATCCAATCACGTTTCTTTTTAAAGAAGATAAGAGTTTGTGTTAGGACTTTATCTCAGTTCGGATAGGATAGAGATGAGACTTAGTACGAGCCATTTTACATAATATGTTTATTATTTCGCTATTATTTACGTGCGTCAATCATAATATGCGGAAGCATCAAAACTGACACCCTATACCTTTGTTTCAATGATTGGTAGGTTCTCATCTTTTCCAAATCAACAAAAAAAACCTTTGCTTCGTTGAAAGGAAATGCTAAATTTATTCAAATATCAAAACATGACAATCTCAATCAATGTAGTGTAAGCAGACATAAATGGTCTAATAAAATGATGTTGAATTAAATTAATCTAGAATCTAGTCCTCAACAGCTACGGTTTGATATGAGCAACACATCCAGAGTGAGCTGTTAGGGAAATAAGGAACAGATGCAGATCGATCTCGCAGTTGGTATAAATGGTGGCTTGCATCTTCCCACTGGAAATGTGTTTTGAAAAATAAGGACTATTAAGCATAGTGCTCTTCATTAGGGCAGCGGAAGTCGTGATGTTTATCTAGCTTCTTGCGGGGACCCGTTAACGAGAGAAGTGCTACTTCGCCAACCGATACTTCATCGTATTTAGCTATTGCAGAAGCGTTATGATAATGGAAGTCCCACAATTGGGATTACAGTAGTCAAAACTATTGTCTTAAATTATGGAACGCAATTATAATTACGCTTGCAGTGTTAAAGTTGCACTGAAATTTAGTGACCACAATTTGATTTCCCCGAGAAGACGAAATGAATGTTGGTTTCGAACACTATCTTCTTATTCTTTATTCAATAATTTGTTGTGATAAATCCCGTTCATGTGGGGATATGATCTCTCTCTCTCTCTCTCTCTCTCTCTCTCTTACACACACATATACATATATATATATATATATATACAGAATGATGTGATTATAATTACTATAACATGCAGTAATGATTAGGATCATAAATGCAATATTATGGATGTAATTACGATTGTGGACTACAATTTAAAACCTTGCACACCCATCACAAAAAAGGCATAAAACCAGAAGGTATCGTGAGAAGGAAAAATAAAGGTAATGGTTACACGGAGAGGCAAAAAGTGAAGTCATAAACTCTATTGAATCATAAGTTTTTATGGTCGATTGTAATTTAAAGCCAAAAAAAATCATTATATAAATTGTATTTGATTAAAAAGATATATTATATTACATAGTTCTTTATAGCCCTACTAGGAACATTGAAAATAGGAACTTTAGAAATGAAAGATGATGTCAGAAAAAAAAAAGAACTAGAAGTATGTAACTTTGATTATTTAATGGAAAAGTTAATGTGTAGGAAATATGTATGTACTTTTCCTTATATTTTATTGCGTTTTCTATTCAAATTACTTTGATTTAATTATTTCTATATCTAGTTTTAGGTAATTACATAAGAGTTTACTTTTTGAAAAGTTGAATAAATGAAATGAAAATGACCTAAGGCCTGTAAAAAGGTTCTACATCATCCATAAACAAAATTATAAAACTACCAAGAAGCTAATACACTGAAGAAGAAGCTAGTAACATACACTAAACAAGCAAACAATAACAGGAAGTAGTGTTCCTCCAGGAATTTTCAGCAATGTGTCTTAACGTGTCTATTGAATGGGGGTCAGTAAAATGAGGAAGTAGAATCCATTGCCGCCAGGTTCTTGTCTACTTAGAGAATCTACTTTATAAGCTCCAAGTTTGAGCCATGTTGACGCAACAAATTATAGATTTGTTGTGCAAAAGATTTGTTTCCTTATCCATCTGATTAAATCTTTCTTCATTAGATCCATGGTTCTTGTAGTTCTTCTAAAGCATTTGCATTTCCTCTCTTTCCGTAGGTAGAAAATAGAAGAGTCAAAGGCAATTGGTGCCACTACTCTATCACCACTTGAAGCATCTCCATTATTAAGTAGCCAACTCAAAATTTTAGTATAACTTTGCCCTTGAATGTCAATTCGTTATAGGCAAATAATTACCTTAAACAATTCAGTTGAAATATTGCATTTGAAGAAAAAGTGGTCTGTAAATTCACCCACCTCCTTACATAGAATGCAAAAGTTATTGATATTAAAGTAGTTCATTCTATCAAAGGAGGGAAACTTCTTTCAACTAGAAGCCATATAAAGAATGAGACTTTAGGTGACATGAACTTATTTCATACCATCCTCCATCCTTTTAATTTCTAACCTATTTCTCTAAGGAATTCTTTAGTAGAGGCATTGATTTATTTATCAAAGGGATAACCTACCCATAAGTAATCATCTTTCATATACTGGTTCCGCTTATAACTAGTAAGGAGATCCTCTATCTCATTGGGAGCAAAATGCCAACGATTGGAGTTAATCCACACTTTTACTTTAGTGCTCAAGGATTATTTGCTACCTAGAGAGGTTATAGTAGGAGTATTGTTGAGAGGATTAGCCCTAGTCCATTTCTCAAAAAAAAAAATGTAATGCAACTTTGTTATTGTCAATCTGGAATTTAAAGTAATTCCCCACCTCATTCCTTAGCATTATCATTGCCTTAGGAGCCATAAGAAAGTAATTATATTCCCTATTTGCTAAATACTCTTACCGTTTAGAAAATAAAAGGGCATCCATTTTACCTACAAGAAATCTTTGTCAAGTAGTCTCTATCATATGTTTCCTAGGAAAAGTTTATTACAAATACTGATGTGAGTAATATCATGGCCTCCTTTAATTAATGGTCTGCACGCTTCCTTCCATCATACCTTAGAGTAAAAATTACCCTTTTTTACTTCCAACCTATAAGAACCTTCTCTTCGTCTTTTTATAGGCCTTTATTCGTTATTTGAAAAAGAAAAAATGGGAGATACTTTCTGACCTAATTTAATCAATTACTCTTACTATGGAAGATAGTTGCATATTGCACCAATATTTTAGCCTTCTTTGAATCTTTTCAATAAGAGGAATAAAATCTCTAAACATTAGTTTTTTGTAGCTATAGGTAGCCCTAGATATATAAAGGGTAGAGACTTACTTTGGAAAATGGTGACACTTTGAAGCCATGCCTCATTTTATTATGCACTCTTTGAGATGAACACATGGCTCTTATTTTTGTTGATCTCCAATCCTGAAATATCATTAAAAACATTTAGTAAAGCCATAAGAAAGACAATTAAGGAGTCATGAGCCCTTGAATAAAGAATTAGGTCTTCCAAAAATAATAATGAAACCAATCAATTCTTCTTGCACATGGAAAGGAATTATAGCAGCACATGGAAAGGAATTATAGCAAAGTTATTAGTGGAAAGATATAGTCAAGATTTGAAGGATATTTCAAGTTAAAGCAACAATAATTATAGATAAACATAGCCTGATTTACGATTGCGTGCCAGTTCGTGTACCTCACTATAAAAATCATATAAAGATACAAAGCTTAGAATATAGGCGTGTCTTAGCATGTTTCCCTCCCTAAAAATTTGACAAAAAGATACAAGACCTTGGATGCTGTCATGATAAAAATAAATTATATAAGGTAGCATAAATTAGGGATTTAAGGAATTTTCACTTTTCTTTCATTTAAGTTTTTTATTTTCATCCAGATTAGTAGCTACCTGATAAAGGAGAGTTAGAGAATAAATTCAAAAAATTTTTAATAAAGAGAGAGATCAAAAGTTATTCTAAAGAAGAAACTACTAACAAAAGATTGCGATTTTTATTAAAAAATACCTTAGCATGAATTTTCCTTCCTTTTGAACTTTTTTCTTATTTCAAGGATATTTTTTATGCTAAATACTTTATATTTAGATTGGATAGAAACCTAAGGGCTCTTATATATTTGTACTTAATATTTTAATAAAGATTTATATGTTTGAAATTTATATATGTTGTTCCTAGAACTTATCATATAAAAATTAGAGGATTTGATTTAATATACATATAGATGTGATAGTTGTAGTTTATATTATGTTTTGGTAGGTGTTTTAGTGTGTTTATAGGTGTTGATTAGGTCATTATTGCATGTTTAATCTTAGAATTATGTTAATGTGATTGTTTGTTTATGTTTTTAAGTGTTATGTGGTATAGGGCATGATGTTGGAACTTAACTTATGTTCTTGAGCTATTTTGATGTGTTTGTTAGTGAATGAAATTAGATAAATGAAGATTGAAGGAAGTTGGAGCATGCTTAGGCTAAAAGGCAGGGTCATGGTCGTGACATAAGAATCACGGTCGTGAAAAAAAGTTCTTCCCAGTGTCAGATCATGACACCCCATGTCATGATCTTGATAGAAGAAAATTTGGTAGTGTCACGATCATGACAAGTAAGCCCCAAAATTAACCCTAAGATATAAAAGAATAAAACTAGAACAAAATAAGTAACCACTATCTTACCAAATTGAGATTAATCCACAGGAGATCAAGAGAAGCATCAGTTGTCCAGCATTTTCCAAATTTGCAGATTCAGCTCCAAGTTAAGTTTTTCTTTTTTTGATTTTGTTATTTTCATTAAAATTGATGTCTAAACTAGATTGGAAAATGTTATACACGTTGATGATGTTTGAATTTCATACTAGTATTTGTTCTTGGCTCATTTTATGACTTGATCATTTTTTATTTCAACATAATGTTTTGGGTGTTGTGATATTTTGTTTGCTTATGCTTCGACAATAAATCGATAAAGTGAGTCGATATTTATCTGATTAGGTTGGGTGATGAGAATTAATGACCTAATAAGTCATACAAATATCAAATTGATAATCATACAAATAGAGATTTTATGTGAGAACCTGATTATCTGATAGATTGCTTAAAAACTAGTTGAAAACGTTAGGCTATTTTTGTGAATTGAGAGATTGCAAATCTAGAATTTCAAAATCAATTAGGGAGAATGAATTGGGTTTAATTGATTAGGTCTTGAGAGACAACAATAAAACCTTTAAAAAATCTAAAATCGACACTAAATTGAATCAAAAGTTGTTAAAGGAACAAAATAATGATAGAATGAATCCTAGACTTTCCTATTTGATCATTCTTGTTTTATTGTGGCAGCTCATTTGTTATGTGTTTAAGTGTTCAATTTTGTTTTATTGCTAAATTTCTAAACTTTATTTTCTCTCAAATCATATTTCGCAACCTTAGAAAAAAATTAGGTCCATTTAGTTTTAGCTAATTCCTCGTGGGATTGATACCTGAATTACTACAAGTTTACAATTCGTATATTTGTGGATATTAAGAGTTTTATATCAGGTAAAACTTGCTCAACAAGATGTAGTCAAGAGAACATATTTTTAGGTTGACATAGGGACATCTATTAAGAATTAAACAAGGATCTAAGATAGACCTACTTGACCATTTTGGTATTAAGGTAATGTTAAGTGTATAATAATGTTGATATGTTTTTTAAATGCTTATAACATTTTATCTCCCAATAACTAGGTAGGTATAACTATAATTTGTAAGCAATATAATGGTAAGTAAGGTATTTTTTTTGGGTAAATCAGTGAATTTATAAATAAATAAAGGTATGTACAATCGAGAGATTGGCGAAGATGCCAATCTCTTATCTAT
>JANQAP020000583.1:5740629-5754137 GCA_026874005.2 Erythroxylum coriaceum
CTCAAGTAGTGAACTGACTTGTTAATTAAGCAATTCTTTTCACATTTTCTTTTCTTTATCATTTCTTGTCTCTGTCTTTCACAGAATGGAACTTGAGAAAATGAGATTTATATTTTTGCTTTTACCATTTGGATTGAAGGACTAATGTCTTATGTCATGACATTATTGTTATAAGGTTTAGCTCGAATTCTCCTTGAACATTGGTTGTGTGTGTATGAAAATGATGGTTTATTGATCACTGGAGGGTTTTGGTTCTGAGTGCAGCCTCAACTTAAAATTGGGGAGGTGAGAGGTAAGCAGCATTAGCATTAGCATTAGCATTATTGCTTTCATGTTAGCATCCGCGTTTATTCCTTCAAGCGCAGACTGAGAGCGCCATAGGCAAGGATAAGATAAATTAGAGATTGACATACATTATGCACAAATGCACGCATATAGTTTTTTTTTTGGGCCCAAAATCACTTTAACGGTTATTGAACACTCAAATTAGTCATTACAGACTAGATACTTAACAGCTTGTTCTTAGGCTCGATACGCCAGCTGATGTTTAACCTTCTCTATTATGGTAGACATTTAACTCCTATTTTATGGACAAAAGCAATCGAGGGTTTGATTATGATGAGAAATGTAAAAAATATAATTAAGAAACAATGCAAATTAAAATATGGAAAACAAACCTTATTCTAAGTCCACCTGAACCTTTGAAATTATAAACTGAATATAGATACACCTAATAATCAATTTATTCATTGTCGAAATTATTTCCTATCTCTCTTTAATTATTGTTAATTAGAAAGAAACGTAATTCAATTAACACTAACTAATGAACAACCTAGTTCAGATGTATAAAGATTTAGATCAATGGTACATTTAAGAATTAAAAACATTGATTAATGGTGAGCCATCTATTTTACGCGTAAGTTATAAAATTTATTAATCCTAATCTATTACTCACAACTAAGGCATATGCACCTACCACAACTTTCTTTGCTGGATGATGACGATGATTAATTCTTGAAACTGATGCTTCTAATTATGTATGGAGTGGAGTATTAAAAAGGACAGATTATGATGCTTCTAATATTAAGACAAATGAGTCCCTTTGTAGGTTTACATTGGAAACCTTTACAGATGCTCAACAACAATACATGTAAATGAAAACGAATTATTTACGGTAGTAAAAAGTTGTCAAAATTTTTATTATTTTTATTACTTAAAAGATTTTTATTAAAAACGGATAATACTCAAGTTAAAGTTTTTACCCGGAATAATTTTCCTTCTAAATTTGAATATAAAAGATATATAAAATGATAAAATATACCTTTCAAGTTGAAGTTATCAAATATAATAATAATGTTTTTGCATATTTTTTAATTAGAGATGGTCAACATCAAAGAAGAGATATTTGAGTTATTGGACCAAATGTTCGAAAATATCGATAATTTCCAATCACCAATCAAAGATATATTAGATTTTGCAAATTTCAACTTGATGCCAAAAGTAACTGCCGAGTTACTTCTTTCATTTTGCCATATATGGCAAGCCAAGATAAACCACTGCAACTATCCCAAACAAAACTTTATAGCCTAATCAACAAGGCTAAGGTAGTGGAAGATACATCGTCTACAAGCTCTTCTTATCCGATAAAAGAATCTATTAGTTAATAGATTCAGCCAAAAGAAGTTACTTTTGATAGCATCTCGTTAAGACCTGATACTATGTAAAAATCAAGGATTCAAAAAAATGTCATGTTTGATAGCATTCCAAAAGGTCCTCCTACTATTCAGGCGCATTATGAGGTAATCACAAATTTATATTCCCTGCAAAATAATGATACTTGCTACATTGATTTTTCTAGGATATTCCTTAGACTAAACTTTTTGCAAGGAGCTCATCCTCAAATTATTCGTGATTGGTATGACTTTAGAATGATAAATGCTATATACTTGATAAACCCAGAGTTTCCCGAGATACCATTACTTCCCAAATGGATCCAAGAAGGGGTTAGGGATTGTTATCTAAATAATCCTACAATAACTCCAAAAAATACCTTGGTATTGAAGATATTATCTATAGGTCCGGATTTTTACGAAGAAGAATGATATGATGCTTATCATTTTATTACTTTGGGAAAGACAAAACATTTTTCCATTACAGTAGATACTAAATTACGAAAAGAATTTTCTAAATATAGTGAAAGTGATATTCACTGTAGAAGAGGCAATAGGATGAGGATTGTTATTTCTAGCATAGAGGCAGTATTTAAAAAGCGATTCGAACCTATGTCGAAAAAAGCAATTTTTCCTTGCTAGTGATAGCCTCAGCTAAAAAGACATCATTAGCTACTGAAAATTTTATGAAAATGAAGATAAGCATAATTGAAAGAACAAAGATAAGATCTAGCCCTGAAGCACAAAAAAGATTATGTCATCTCCGAAAGCATACAGAAAATATCTGTCTTGCTTATACAAGTGAGTGGAAAACTTATAAAGAGAAAGATAAAGCTGAACCATCTGGCATCTGTACAAACAGTGATTCTGAGTCCGAAAGATAAGAAGATAAGATGAAAATCTCACTAGCCACTCAGAGGAAAAAGAATCACATATATATAAAGTTAGAATCTCCTTCTGAAAAAGGTAAGATGTAATTTTGTTCCTGTATCATAAAAATAAAAGGATGGACATTTTATTGAAAACGTTCCCAAGAGGATTTGGGGTTGATGAATATTGTGAGATAAATGTATCTTATTATTAGAAATATTTAATCCTATTATATTTTTAAGGTTCCATGATATTGTAAAGGAAAATAACTAGCTTTACATAAACAAGAATCAGCTTCACTATCTATATAAGCAGCAAAGTATTTAGCTTTATAATCTTTATAAGTTATTCCAACAGAAATATAAATACTAGTAGGACTAGTCATTATCTAGGAATATATATCATATTATTGTTGAAGGATAGCTGTATTCCATATTGAGTTATTTTATAATATTGAACTTGTTCAAGAAAACTAGTTCCTAGCATTATTTCTAAATTGAACCTTTTATTTTTAACTAATAATATTATAGGTATTTTACTATCTCCTATCTTAATAGTGGTTTCTATGGTAGTATCTATTTGATGTATTTCACCATTGAAGTTTATATATTGACAAGGTTCTTTTAGTTGGAATTTTATCAAATTATTTATATTATGTTGATATAACTTCCACTAGCTCTAGTATCAATTAAGATATTACAAGGGACATAGGTTGTGCCATCAAAGTATTCTCCCTTAATTTTATAATTAAAACTTATCTTTCTATTTGCTCTCATTAAGGCATTAGCATATCATTTACTACTTGAAACACCATTTTCTAAATAAAATAATCGAGGTAATAATTTATTGTCAGAAGTTAGCAAGGGATTTTTTTGTAGGTCTAATGAAAAATCATCTTCAAGGTCTTTTATATTTGCTATATAGGAAGGATATTTTCTTTCCACTTTAGAAAATAATTTTGGAAAATCAATAATATCTTTGTTTGCAAAACACTCTATATGATGAGTATTTGGTAAGGCATAAGATATCATGTATGTAATAGAATATGGTCTATTTCCATCTTTAATTAAATCTTTTCTTTTAAAATCTTAGATTAAAAAGAGTATTCCATCAAAATCTTTACCTTGTATATTATAAGATACAAAAATTTTCTTTATCTTGTATGAAGTAGAGTTGAAAGGTATAGTACCTTAATGAAATTGTTTCACTTAGTTTAGCCCACTAAAAGTATAAACATGGACTACAATCAAAGGCTTGCTATAATATGATAATGTCTATCATTAGAAGAAAAAGGATCGCATGATTTTTCTTGCCAATACATGATATGATAAAAATCATAGATATTTCTAATTCATGCTTAAAAGTATTTGATACTTATTTTAGATTCAACGTTACTACAATATTTAAGACATGATAAGAAATAGATCTGTTGTGTAAAAAGTAGTTAATTCAAGTTTATACAAATAGTTTGTATGTGTTGGATTAAAGGAGACTTATGATTAATATATGTGATAAGAATACAAATTTGGAAAACTGAGACTGCCCTTTTATGTTATATTGGTTAAATTAACATAATGAGAATCATATAGTTACATATAAGGATATATGTATCCTTTTCATTATCAATCATATGGAACTTACGAAGCTTATTAAGTTAAATAATAACCAAATCGACCTTTGGTACAAGGATGATGATTGGTTAAATTTATACATGTGATATAATTGATAGAATAACAGTTCATAAAAAGAAGATTATTATATTTCATTAGAAGTACTAATGACTTTATGTGATATAGTCTTATGTATCAAATGAAATATTGATTTAAAATTTTTGAAAAGCTCAAATTGTTTAAATCTAAGTAGAAATTAAGCATTGAGATTGTTGAAGCATTTCAATAAGATCGATATAGTGAGTTTTAAAATTTTTTATTTTCTATAAGAAATGAGATTCGCTAGTAAATATTTTATAACTAAATTCGATAAAAGTATAGTTTTATGTAAGGAGGAATATATAATATGAGATATTTTATGATACAATATTTATTTTTTATATAGTTGTGCTTAGTATAACAACTTACCTTTGAAAGTTCCAACTAAGTTAATTAGTAAGATTTTATATTAGATATAGAATGGAATAATTTTTGAAAGAGTTAAGTAAGTAATTTTATGATGTGATGCTTAGTTGAAGCATTATCCAATAAGTTTAGAACTTAATTGAACAATAAAAGGTTACAAGTTATCCAAAGGGTTAGATATAATCCTTATTGAACAAAATGTTTATTTCAATGTATTCTTATAGGATAATAGTTCTCAAGATAAGTAGTGATTGTAAGATGAAATCTGAAAGCTTCAAATCTTATAATAATACATCTAATTGGAACTAAATGTCGTTATTGATACATTTGATGTATAGTTAAAAAGCTATAAGATGTTTAAAGATTCACTTTTATAGTGAATTTAAAGAGTTTTTTTTGGAGATTATTGTGAATTTATCATATCTACGAAAAGGCTAGTGTGAGTATAATTGTCCTCTTTAGTAAGGGTGTATAGAGACGTATTGCTAATAGAGAACAATAATTAATATTTTCAATTGTGGAAAATATAATTATCAAAGAACTACTCTTGTTGGATAGACTCTTGTTGGATATGAAAGTGAAACAAATTAATTTTGGGAAGTAGATCTTTAGAGTTAGATATGGACATTGTTTACCTATTTTGGTCCAAGTACATAGATAGTGTACTAAAGTTGTATGATATCTGATATTTGTGAAGTATTAAAGATATCTATTATTCTATCTATGACTTAATATTTGAGTTCAGGTTATATAGATGTTAACTTTAGAAGTAAATCCTAATTAAGGAAATGTTCTAATGTAGCAAGGTTGCTAATTAAGTCATGATACATTTTTCATTTGGTAGAAATAATTATTTGGATAAATAAGTTATTTAATAAAATTGATATATTTCTTTCCATTGTTCAAAACAGTAATTTACTATAAAACATTAGAGCCTTTAGGTATACAAAAGGAGCTAAGGTCTCGTCAAAGATCCAAATATGTATTTAGGCAGTTTCTTTTAATTATGATGAAAATTAAGATGAAACTTGTAAGATTTAAGCAAGTTCTTACTATAAAAAATCTTGTATATTTCTCTCACTAAACCATTGTCCCAGCAAAAACATGGTCATCATATAGTGATATAGTATAAGATACTTAGACGATTGGCTTAGTACAAGTAGGAAATTGTTAGTTTATGTTCTATAGCCAATCAGATGGTTCTAGTTTAATGAAAACATAATTTAAAGACATTTTTTATCTTATACATATTCAAATGTATATACTAAAGTACATGAGATAAATACACATCGCAAGTGAATTTATAATGGGATCATAATTATGAGACTCATATTATATTTATGTATTATTCTTAAATTATTCATAGTTTTCGTTTTATTAAGATAAGACATTAATATAATGTAAAAAGACTAACACGTGTTATGTGTATTACCACTGATTGCATGACAACTACATGATAAAAAAATCTTAACTGACATGTCACGTTAGTAACATTAGCGACAAATTTAACCTTGAATTATTTTGCAAAAATTTAAAAATTCGAACATTTTAATGTCACTTTTTGAATTTCAAACTAGTATTATAAAATTAAATAATATTAAGATTTTTTATAATTAGCCCTTAAGAAAACATTGGAAAATTTTCTAAATATTTAGAAGTAGCTAATTACATTTAAAAGATTTACAAATTAAAAGATAAATTTTATAATAGAAAATTTATTTATTATTTTAAAAATTATTTAAAATGATAATAAAACCAAACTTGATTTTATATTTAATGCCCAACTTTGAATGAAGCTCATATTATTTACTTTCAAATTCACTTTCAGAAGAGTTTTTGGAGAGTACTCTGGAGGGTGACTGAAGCGTGCATCCAATCACCTCATTTCGTAATTTCACTGTCAATGTTCATAACGCTAAATACTCTTTCTCCCAGTCTTTGATTTTATGAATCGCTTGGCTCGTCTGGTCAACTCGTTCGAGTCACGCGGCTTCTTCACCGTCGCCGCTCCCCCCCTAAACTACCTTCTCTCTCATCATAACAAAGTTTCTTGCACTTCACATCTCATATCCTCACCCCCCAAAATTCCCAATTTTACCACCTTTGCTACCAAACCCCACGAGATATCGCTGCAAATGGACCTTCACGCATCGGGTACGCAACCGTCGGACTCGCCGGAGGACTTTGTTCACATCGAAAATCCGAGTCCAAACACCCAGTCCCAGTCTTTGAGTGATAGTATTGTTAATGTTGCTGATGAGCTGAGGGACGACGACCAAACCGACGAAGCTGCAGCCTCCACGAGCAGTGCTGGTGAGCCGGAGAGGAAGGATATTCCGGAGGAGCTTAGCCGGAGCGTGGTGGTCTTATCCTGTGAGTCGGTGGCTGAGGGCGGCACGTGCGATGTGTATTTAGTTGGCACTGCTCACGTTTCTCAGGTCATTTTCCTAATTTTTTATTTTCTTTTTGCTTGGTGAGAAAAGCCCAGAGATGCATATAAACCAACTATGATGTATCATTATTTCGTGGCTTTTGTTTCGTCCCTGATGATTACCTTTGTAAAAGCGTTAATCTTGTTAGTTGGTCTACAGAAACAGGAATTAAACTGGTTGTCATATTTGTAATGTTTTGCAGGAATCTTGCATAGAAGTTCAAACTGTAATCAGTTTATTGAAACCACAGGTTTTTTAGCCCTTGGAAACTGCCTAGTTATTTGATTTATTTGGTTAACTGGCTACTTCTAATTTTTTACTAGTTTCTCAATTAACCATGTGGCCTATATACTTTAGGTTGTGTTTCTGGAGTTGTGTTCAAGTCGGGTGGCTGTGCTTACCCCTCAGAACTTAAAGGTCTGATTCCGGAATGATTATTGTTTCTTTATTTGTTTTATAATTTTTGATCGAGGAGCTGTGAAGCAGTCGATGGAGGTTGTGTGTATGATGTAAAATGTTTTGTGGTGGCTTCATTTGGACATTCTTGAAGGAGATATTATCTTCCATTTTTGGTTTTGTGGCTTCATCTCTTCTTTGGCTGGTTATGCTGTTATCTGCTTTTCTAAGCTAATATTTTACCATGAGCATTCTTTTTATGCTTCATCGGTAGAATTTCCATTTTCTTATGAATCTCTCTCTAGTTGATCAGGTTCCAACTATGGCAGAAATGATAGAAATGTGGAAAAAAAAGCATAACATGTTTGGGATACTTTATAGCTGGTTTCTTGCAAAGGTAACATCATTCGCTTTAAATTGGAACCAGCATTGCTCTTAATTTATTGCTTACATACTTTGGGTGATGATAAATAAAGAAATCTGGAACATTTGGTGTATTTTACACTGCAACAACCTTACTGTTCCTTTGTTAGGTAGCGAATAAGCTTGAGGTTTTTCCTGGTTCTGAGTTTCGTGTAGCATTTGAAGAAGCAAGAAAATATGGTTCAAAAGTGATACTTGGTGATCGCCCTGTACAGGTGGGATGCATTTACTGACTGTTGTGGAATTTGGTATTGATGCTTTTGATTATTGGTTGATACCCCAACTTAACCTAAGCTACTGCTATTTGACTCCTCCATTCTTCTCTATGATTATGCAGTTGATCTTGAAGTTTTCCAGTACCTTGTAATTTGCGTCCGGTTCAATTGCAATTTTCATGCATATCCACAACTTGAATCCTTCATGGTGTCGTTCAATGTTAATTTTGCATCCCAGAGAATTTAATCCTTCATGATGTGATTAGTATTAGTTGAATATTTCCAATTGAGAAACCTTCAACGTTAATGATCACAACCACAAGCTAAGTGTTTCAGCAATGGTTATATCATGCCACACACTTGACTATACATGAGTCTTGTCACAAAATGTGAATTGCTCGGGACACCAATCGTGAATAACCTCATTGAAGGACCAATAATATTTTAGGCCATAATGCACCTCTCATTCACATTCTACAAGTTGCTCCCTTTATCTCATTTACAGCGTGGGCAGCTAATCAAGGGCAGGATCATGTAGAGAATCCTTCAATCAGTTTCAAGAACTTATTGGCTTCTATATTGGTGAAGACTTGTGTTCTAACAGCATGAAAGCTGATTATGACTTTGATTCCATGCAATGCTTGTGTTGCACCGACAAGTGGTGTCCTTTCAGTCTGCATCTCATACTCATTCATCATTCACGTATCCCAAACCTACTATATTTAAACTGCAGCATTGCTTTTTTCTATGGACTTGTAACCTTCATGGAACTTCTGAATTTTCAGGAACTGTCTTGCTTTAATATTTTCTACTTTATCGTGGATCTTGTGCTTTCTCTTTCCAGTTTTTGTATCCATTTAAAAAGGTTGAAATGTGATAACTGAAACAGATTACTTTACGAAGGACATGGATGAAAATGCCCCTTTGGCACAAGGCAAAATTGTTGTACTCGTTACTATTTCAAGCATTTTTTTTACCGAGCCCTCAGGATCTCAATAAAATGGTAATAGTTCTAATCTTTCATTTCTTACTCATAGAAATGCCAATAGTATGTGATATAGTTATTCTCTGGAAATTGTAAGGGTCTTAACCTATTTCTTCCTCGTAACAAATGCTAATATTCTGTAACATGGTTATTCTCTTGAAACATTTATAAGTAACATACTATTTGAAACTATTAAAATTTTAGTTGGTTTTTTTATTGTTTATTATCAGCTAAAGGAAATGGACGATGTTGATATGCTGACTCTTGTGATACAAGAGATGAGCAAGGCATTCCCCACTCTGATGGAAACACTCGTGCTCGAACGAGATCAGTTAGTATTCTTTTTTTTTTTTTTCATTTGTCTTTGTCATTGTGGTAGTTTCAGTTTGTTTATAAAGCAAAGTATTCCATGTTAGTAATTCTTTTAATCCATGTTGCCTATTCATATTATTGATCTTTGTAATTACCCTGGTACCCATCAATGTATATGTAAAGAGTTTTACGGCAAGCCGGTATCTTTAAATAGCCAAAGCGCCAAACTTGCTCTGTATCTAGTTGGGTTGACTTTGATAAAGGTCATCTTTGATTAAAATTTCCAACTTATTTCCTTTCTCTATTCTTCTTGGTGGTTCATTTGTTTTTGGGCTTTAGTTTTCCAATAATGGTCCCATCATTAGTGGCTCCGTAGCATATGGAGTTAGAGAAGTGAAATTGAGCTTGTTTAAACTAAATTGCATATAGCTTAAGCTTTTGTCCTCCAATTACCGTCCAGATTAGGTCTTCAATATTATGAGAGATGGCATTTCAGTATGTTAGTTATGATATTGCGACTTGTTTCAAAGATTTTTGGAGCAGGCAATGTAGGTAAGGAATAAATATAGATTTAGGTTGTATGTGTGGTCTCCAGGGAGAACTTCAAATTCACTCGATTCATACTTTTATTGGTTGGACACAGGTAATAAACCCTTTTTCTGTTTCCCTCCACTGTTGTAATTCAAATAAGTTTTGGCGATAATCCACTGCATGCAACAGGTGCTTTATTTGTCTCTCCTATGTACAAGCTCTTATATCAATGCAAAATGTCATCAACTTTTAGGTACATGTCATCTCAATTACTAAGAGTGGCCACCGAGCATAATTCGGTAGTTGCAGTTGTTGGGAAGGGACATTTGCAAGGAATTAAGAAGCATTGGAAGCAGCCTGTTGTGGTTGGTCAATGACTGCTTTTTGGACTTCTAAAACCATTTCTTCATAGGAAAAGCCACATGCTTAGTATCTTCTGTTCTAATAAAGTGCTAAGCTTATATGTTCTGATTTCTTTTCCTATGGCCTTCTCGCTAACTATCATATTTCTTCTTGTGCAGATGAAAGATCTACTGGAAATTCCTTCTCAGAAACCAGGTGTTTCAGCTATAAAGGTTTTGACATCTCTTGGCGCTGCAGTTGCTGGCGTGGCTATTATTTCAGGCATTTGCTTAGCATACAAGAAATAGTTTACCTGAGTTTAAACGCATTGACATTTAGAGGTCAAAGAAATAATTGTTCAGTCCAATTATAAATTCTCCAACAAATTTGATTTCTTCAATTTTCTCTTTTAAATATCATACATAGAAAAGATAGTGGTTCAGCTTTTTTCCTTTGCAATCTCCTCTTATGTATACAAAACCATCTAGTTGTGACTGAAGTAAATGGAAATAAGCAATTTATAATCATAAATGTATATGTAAGGAAAAGTATAAAAGGTGCTTAGAAGTTAATAAGTGGACAAAATCTAATCGGAAATCTCGGAATCATACTAATAAAAATGGTAATGATGTAAAGTAAAAATGGGTGAACAATAAAATTCCAGAGAGAAAGCTCTGCGTCCATCTTCTGCCTTGCACGAAGAGTGGACTGCATGGAGGTCATGGGAGGATCAGGCGACTTTCGGGCAGCTTCACAACACTTGTTTTCTAAAGCTCTTACCTCTTTCTTTGCTCCTTTATCCTAGCTTCTTTATTCACCATCTTGCCCCTGATTTTTGAACATGTCCATTGTTCCCATTTACCTTCACTATTATTTTGCAATTTGGACTTTCTAATCTCCTCTGAGCATTCCCGTCTATCTTCTCAGTGTTCGTACTCGTCCTAGTCCTTTCTATGTTTATGCATCTTTAAAATAGGGATGACAATTTCGGCCTGTTTTTGGCTCGAGTTTAACAGGCCATGCCGACTATGGTCGACCCGCGGCCCGACCCGACCACGGGCCATCCTCCCTGTCGGCAGGCCGGGCCATGGTCTGACCCGTTCCGGCTCGCGGCCCACCATCTTTGAGAACCATTGACATCCTTTTCATAACTCGAATGCCAGTGAAATAGTTATTTGTTATCAACAAATAAATAAATAAATAGTTATTTGTATCTTTAATAAATAACTATTCCATTAACAAAGTTTGAATTTTCCCTCATTTTCAACCTTTTCTTGCCTTTATAGTCGTGATTTTCTCTTTTAGTATCATGTCAATACCTGAACCTTTTGGCTTTGACTGGTTTGCCCTTTTAACTTTACCTAATGATAGACAATTATTATTTATATTTGTATGCCTATATTTAATATATTTTGCTTGTTATGTAAGAGTTTTATAATATTTTTAGTATTTAATTTGCTTTAATTGTGTTTTTAGGTAATAATTGACTTTATAGATCAAGAGAAGATATATTCAGGTGAAATCATGGCGTAGAATAGAAGAATTGGAGCAATTGTGGAGATACACGGTTATATATAATAATCTTATAAGTCACTGTAAACATGTGGAACTTCAAAGACACAATTCCTACTTGTGTGGAGTTACACGTCCATGGATATTAACGTACATGGTCATGTATGTTGCCTTTGTAAGTCTCTATAATCATGTAAAGTTATGAATTAAGTAGTTTTTGGAGATATACAGTCATCTACATGACCATGTAAGTGCCCCTGTATATCTCAGAAATCCTAGTTTTGTTGATACATAAGGATAATAAGAAGGTTACGTTAAAGAGGCAGACTAGAAGAGTATGAATTTAGAGAGAGGTTACAAGAGTTATCAAAGACACTTGAAAATAAAGAGCAAAAATACAAAAATACAAAAATACTCTACACACCGTAAAGAAGAAGATCAAAGAGTGGAAACATCAACTTAATTTTAACTTTCCAGAATTTCCAAATCAAGGCTTTCAAACTTATTCATTAGTTTCTTATTCTATTTCATTATCTTGAATTTCAATTATGATTAGTTGTTATGTGAACATGATCATGGAATTCTAAATCTATATTAGGTTTTATTCTTAAATTGTTTTGTTTAACTTTTATCTTGTTAAATTAAATATAATATTGCTTTGTGTTATTTGTAGAGCTTATTGTAACACGGTGCTCCATAAGGCACACTACTCGAACCTCCATCTGACATACAGGCACATGTTTCGTGAAACGGCGCGTTATAATCTATATATTTATAGTGTCAAAAGCTTATAAGATTTTACTACTCTTTTACAATATTCTACATGAAATGAGAACTAAATAAAACACTCTATCTATCTCCTCTGTATCAGTTGACCAACCTTTGAATCATTTCTTGAGTCCAAATGCAGTTCTAGGTTTCCTCTAATTTGTCTTAGAAGCTAAATCTCCGCTCTCGTACCTAAAAGCTAACGTTGTAATTTTGATGAGTTTTGCGAACTCAGTGAGCAAGCTATTATTGATGTGCTCACTTATATCAAAACACATAGACAATTTACATTTCAAAATTCAGAGACAGTTCACATAATCATATGTTGCACATTATTTCACAATTCAAATTCAGTGCAGTTCAAACAACTCATATCAAATATTTCATTTAGTACAATATCAAATTGTATATGCAATGTACATGTCACTCAATTTCAATTGTTAATTGTTATGACCGAGTGCCTTTTTAACTGTCCCATATCTATTATGGATACCAGGCTCATTGATAACTGTCCCTATCCGTTGTAGATACCGGGCTCATTTTACTAGTGAGCCTATGACTCTTATACATATTCTGAGCTTGAAGCTCTTTTTCATTGACTACTCCGGTTACAACTGTCTTTATCTGATCATGCATATCATGTAATGAAATGCATCAAATCACATATATTTAATCAATCACATTCATTCAGTAAACACATTCACTTTTCACTTTTTCATCTGACATAAGTCCGATGTTCAACAACTTGGTTGAGTACACTTATTCTTTCAGATTCACATTCAATGAGCACTTCCAATGAAATTCTCATTCATCGAATGCCTCGAACTATTAATGTCTGGAATTAATACATTCACATCAATAATAGTTCAATAATTGAAATTTAAGCAAATACAATGATCTTAGTGAAAACATCTAGGTTACTCATAGTACGCTCCAGATAGCTATTGCCTTGATGTCTCGGTAATGTTTGGATGCTG
>JANQAP020000583.1:5791517-5801588 GCA_026874005.2 Erythroxylum coriaceum
CTAGACTATTTGTCTCACAATTTCTAATCAAATTGTCACCCAATTTTCTATGACACCTGTCATTAAATCCTACTACCATGTGTCAATTATTTCTACCATCAATTGTCACTTACTTCTACTATCATAAATCAATTTGTCTTGCCACTTGGCATTTTTCTAGTCCAAAAATACCCAAAATTTCAGAAATCTCGCAAATTTAACGAATAATTTCTAAATCACCAATTATAGCTCATCAACCAATTTTCAAGACACAAAATTCTCAATTCACATCATAATTATTTAAAAATCATTCATACCCGGAATGTTGATTGAGTGCATGTATACTCTTTGTAATGTGTACAGAAAATCAATAATCACATGTGTGTATACCTAGGCTAGTGATATGCATGTAAACGCAATGCATTTCCTATTTTCTAATATATAGTAATATAGCGTTCTAACCCTCAGTACGGGAAAACGAGATATTATACTTATACTTGATAAGAGATCGAGAGATTGAATGAAAGTTATCTATATTAAGTTGTATAACAAGATTTGATACCTTAATAGACGTACATATATTAGATTAATAATCAATTGAAGAGAGATCTTAATTGTGATTTTATTAACCTTGGGATTACTTTAAATCCAATTGAGTAGTTAGGAGTAATTTTGTGAATCAAGAGATAGCAAATCAACTATTATCTATTTCAATTGGGATTACTTGGTTAGATCTCGAGAGAGGGTAATCAAAACCTTAGGATGTCTAGAATCAAGCATAATTGAACTAACAAGATAAAGCATAATTCATGTTGTTAGGATGAAGCTCTTTCCCTTTACACTT
The DNA here is from genome assembly GCA_026874005.2 of Erythroxylum coriaceum. Taxonomy (NCBI): domain Eukaryota; kingdom Viridiplantae; phylum Streptophyta; class Magnoliopsida; order Malpighiales; family Erythroxylaceae; genus Erythroxylum; species Erythroxylum coriaceum. The sequence goes on from JANQAP020000583.1 coordinate 5,792,341, forward strand.
AGGGATAGAGCCAAGGTCTGGTTGAATTCTCTCAACCCAACCAACGTCACAACTTAGGAGCAGTTGGTGCAAGTTTTTTTAAATAATTACTTCCCTCTAAACAAGACAACAAGATTGGTAAAGGAAATTATCAAATTCCATCGAAATGACTGGGAGTCTTTATACGAAGTGTGGGAGCGGTATAAGGAGTTGCAAAGGAATTGTCCTCATCATAACCTACCCAATAGCTTCTTATTACAAACCTTCTATAATGGAGTTAATCCACCCATTAGGGGCACTATAGATGTAGCTGCTGGAGGATCATTCATGAGGAAAACAGTTGAACTAGCACACAATCTGTTAGAAGAGATAGAATGTAATAGCTATTTTTAGATATCGGAAAAAAGTAGACAACAATCATCCTTTTGGGATCCAAAAGGAATGATTGCTGCAATTCAGTGGAAAAATTGCAAGCTGAGATTGACAACCTAACCAAGCAACTGAACAGCTTGAACAGCCTGAAAACTACATCTTCCTCTCCATTCAAAGCAATTCAGTATGGATGCGATTTATGCAGACAAGAGAGCCATATCACAGCTGATCACTTCCTAGTGGAAAATAACAACATGCTAAAATTCAACTTCATAAGAGCACAAGTTGGTCGGGGAGGTACTAATCCTTACTTAAATACATACCATCCAGGGTGGCAGAAGCACCTGAATTTTTCTTGGTCTAACGATAAGGAAAATCAGTTTTGAAATCAAGGGCCTTATGGATTTCAACAGGATAAATCCAATGACTATGATTCCAAATTAGACAATATCATGGACAAGCTCAAAAGTCTAGATGAGGCCCAGAAGAGGCTAGAAGGGCAAATTGACCAAGTAACAAAGACTAATGCCTCTTGTATTCACAAATTGGAGGTTTAAGTGGGACAACTTGCTATTACATTTTCTAGAAGAAGTATGGGAAGTCTTCAAAGCAAAATGGAAGAAAATCCAAGAGATAAATTTAAGACTATTATACTTGAGAGTGGGAAAGAGCTAGAAGAACCAGTAGAAAAATAAGCAAAAACCCACCTTGTAGAGGACTAAGAAAAGCATAAAATGGATGAAGACACTCCCTGTGTTCCCCCTCCACCCTACCCACCAAGAATGCCATTAATAAGAGTTGATGTATTTGAATCTTTAAAGAAGCCGGAGAAAGAAGAACAGATGATGATGAACATAAAACTTGAAGCACATAAGTAAGTCTCTATTCACAAAGTGGAAGAAGAAAAGGAGACGAAGGTGATTGAGGAGGAAAGAGAGCAGTTCACCTTTTTAGAAGTCAAACTGTTGAATTCGATGGAAGATTCAGGGAGTTTTGTTATTCCCTATTTTTTTGATAATTTTTTACCAAAAAGGAGATTATTGAACTTACTTGGATTGCTTAATTTGATTAATTATATCCTTTTGATTATCTTCCAACATGTAGCTTATTTATAGGCTACTAAACTGAAATTGGGCAGCATCGATGGAAGCAAGCCACTCATAGTAGACCCAGGTTGAACAAAAACATGAAGAAATGTCAAGCTAATGGCGTTAACTAAGCGCTACTTGGGAGGCAACCCAAGAATTAGGGTAAGATTTACTTTTATTTTACTTTTTATTTTATTTTATTGATGCTTGTTACTTTTATTTCTTTTACGTTTATTTTGTAGGGGAGTGGAATAGCTGGATCTTTATAGCATTAAGTGCCTCCAAGTTCCATCCTAACACCATCACCACCTCATTCTCAATAAGTGGTTTTGTGCCTTTAACCTTTACTTTTAGTTATTTCTTGTTATTTTTATTTTCATATTTGTGTTGTTGTTTAGTTTCTCACATTGAGGATAATTTATTGTCTAAGTGTAGGGAGGATTGTGCATTGGCATGTCATATGTTTGTAAATTTTACATATCATATTGTCGTAGTTTGTTGATTAGATTGACATTGTGTGAACAATTTGTTGCATAAGTGTGAATTGTGTCAATGTGTCAATGGCTATAACTTTATGGAATTAGTTTAGCTTTGAACATAGTCTTTTAAGTTGTAAAGACATATTAGCTTGTGAAATTTGTATTCTAAGTATCTTTGGTTAAATATGCATGTTAATTAGGACATGACGTTGGTTCGTTCACCTTAGGAAATTTGTTACATACCTTTATAATTATAAGTCAATTGAATAAGTAGAAGCATTAGTAACCTTTCATAAGGAAGATTAGCTAAAAGAAATGAGGTAGGTTATGTGAAATGTGAAAAAAAAGGGTATGTATCTTTAATAAATAACTATTCCACTGGCCTTCGAGTTATGAATAGAGCTAGTAACCAGTTAAGAATATGATATAATTGAGTAACTGGGGCATATTCATCAGAAATGTTTTCCTTCATGTTAAAAAGGCTAGAATGACATTCCAACCAAGCCTATTAATAAAACGTGTCCTAGTTGAGTAACCTAAGGACATTCATCATAAATTTTTGCCTTCATGTCAAAAGACTAGGTCAAAATTAAAGAAAATGAACAAAATGATGTTTTGATAAATAAATCCTATCAATCTTTGAAAATAGAAAAAATTTTCATGAAAGGTTATTTAGTGATGGTTGCAAATTTTGGTTGATTACTAATTATCAATGTATGTGTACAAGTGCTTTAAGTGAATGAATATGATGTCAATATCTTGATTAGTATGTATATTCAACCCAAAGTGATTAGCCATAAATTGCATAGGTTAATATATTAGAACAACTCGAATGATTGTTCTTTGAGGTTAAATTGGTTTCATGAAATTAGATGCCATCGTATCATTAATGTATGTTGCATGAATGTATGTGTTATTATTTGGTTTGATTAAATTGTGTTTTGTTTTTTTTTCCTTGAGGACAAGAAAAAGTTTAAGTGTGGGATGTTAATAGGTGTAAATTATACTATGTTTTGATAGATGTTTAAGTGTGCTTTGAGTGTTTCTTAGATGATTATCATGTATACAGGCTTAGAATTATGTTATTGTTAGTGTTTGTTTATATTCTAATTGTTTATGTGGTTTTGGGCATGATTTAGATCTTAATTTTATGTTTCAAGAGGTGTGTTATGTGTGTTTGAGTGTATGGAAATAGGAAATTGAAGAAAAGAGAATAATTGGAAGTATGGAAGCAGGCCACGATAGTGGCAGAGGACATAGACAACAATTCCAACGAATTTCAGCTTTTTCAGAACTCAACTTATTTCATAAATTTGATGTTTTGGGGCTATTTTTGGAACTAAATTAAGTGGGTAAATCCTAGAAGCCTCAAGAACTATAAAAGAACAAGAAAACACAAAAAAGAGCAACCACCATCTTCCAAAGTGAGAGAACAAGAAGGAGGAGAAAGAAGAGCAATCCAGAAATTCTAGATTTCAATTTTGAATTAAAATCAAGTTCTTTCATTCTTTCCTTTGTTTATTTTATTAAAGTTGACGTGTATCTTGGATTTAAATATGTTACTCAAGTTTAGGATGCTCTAATTTTAAGATTTGGATTTGTTCTGGAGATGTTTTGTGACTTGGTTGTTGTTGATTTCAATTCAATTTTTTGGTATTGTGATATTTGAGTATGCTAATACTTCGATAATAGATCAAGAGAGTGAGTCAAAAGTAATCCGATTAGGTTGCATAATGACAGTTAGTGACCTAGTAAGTCTCTCAAATATCAAATTGGTAATCATGCGAAGAGAGATCTTGTTTGAAAACCCAATTATTTAATAGATTACTTAAGAACTAGTTGAAAATGTTAGGCAGATTTTGTGAGTCGAGAGGTTCCAAAATTTGGAGTTTTGTAATAAATTAGGGCTAATTGATTAGGTCTTGAGAAAGAGTAGTCAATCGCTTAGAAGATCTAGAATCAACATATAATTGAATCAATAACGGTTAGGGAACAAAATAACGATAGAATGAATCCTAAGCTTCATCCTTAATTTTCCTCACGTATTTATCATAGCTCATTTGTTATTAGATTATTTGCTTGACTTAATTGTTTTAATTTTATGTTTTAATTTAATTTTTATCATCTTTTATCTCCTTAGACAAAGTTAGGTTTATTTAGTCTTAACTATTTCCTCGTAGAATCGACACCTTTGATACTATAAGTTATGATCTGTATACTCATAGTTATTGGGAGTTTTACATTAGATAAAACTTGCTCAACAAGAAGCATGCTATGTCCTTAGATCAAGCATAAGCTAGGAAATGGAGCAAAAGTATGGTTTTGGTTCGATAACTGGTCAGATTCTAGTCCCCTTATACAAAGAAATTAGATCATCCAACTAAGGAATATAATCCCTTTATACTTCAAAGTATCTTCACTCATCTAAAATGGCGATTGGTATGGGAACTTCAAAGGTTTCTTAATACTTGCAGTCCATTTACCTCAAATGCAAATTGGTACGGAGAAGATTGCATTACATGGGCTCTAAATCCGAATGGAAACATTCACAAACAACTCCTGTCACAAGCTATTCTCAGGCAGCTCTAGAGAAGTCCCATAACATGAACTCTTATGGAAATAGTCTCTTAATAAAAACCAAATGTAGGTGGTTTGGCATAGATGACTCAACATGTGTCTTCTGCAAGGAAGTTGAGAAAGACATAAATAACATATACTTTCTTTGCAGATACTCTAAAGCAGTATGGAGCTGAATATTAAAAATGCTAGCATTATGTAATCACGTATGTGAACGGGGTTATACTCTGAATTGGTTCACTAATCTCACCAAGCATGGAAAACAAAATGGGAAGAAGTTTAAAACAACATTCACCGTTATAGTCTACTTCTTTTGGAAAGAGAGGAACAGTAGGCTCTACAAAGGAGATAGACAAATACCAACTGGTAGAACAAATTTTGAATTGGGTTAGAGCCATCTTGATTGCAAAGAATGTGCAAAACTCACTCTCTCTTGAAATGAAGAATGGATGGATCCTATAACTGATGTTTAGTAAATGTTTTGTTTTGATATACAACTGCTATGATCAAACTTGTAATTCTAATATAATTTCATTCATTTTTCCCCAAAAAAAAAAGTTTGAATGGGATAGAATAACTCATTTCAACTTTAAAAGAATTATTTATCTTGTTATCTTGTATTCATTGAAAAGATAATTTAATCCATATAAAAAAGAAAAATGTAATAGTAATGGAATTAATATTTATGGACGGGCTTACTGGTTTAGCGTTAGTTCCAGTATTTGTAAACTAATATTTCTATTGGTCGCGCTGGTAAGAAGAATTAAGTAATAATAGTAATGGGCGAGTTTAGTGTTAGTTAATTATTTGTCAACTAAGGTCGCACAAGTCCAAACGATTGTCGGCTACTGTGCTTGTCAATTTCTTAATTATTTCGTAATGTAAAAGGCTGTCTCTCATTAAGGCGCCCACCAAACTTTCCACAGCCAGTAATGGATAGATGCTTGCAATCAATCTGTTCCACGCCACAATCACGTTACTACATTTATTTTCCAATCTCAGGAAATTAAAAGAAAAAGGAAATCAACTTGGTATTATCAATATTCATTTCCTCCAATCAATTTTAAAAGAAAGGACGTAATATTCACTGTAGACATAAGTTGCATTGGCACAATCGAAAATAAAAAGTTGTAGCAATTTGGTTACACTAAAAGCATCTTAACTCTTTCAAGAATATCTTTCTTCAGCAGTTGAATTGATATTCTAATGGAAAACATTAGTTCTTCTAAAAATAATTTGGTGTCATAAAAAGAATTAAGTGAAGAGCTGGACTTGTGTAAAATAAAAAATTTTAGTTACCAACCAACAACAAACAGTTCAACTACCTATCAAAGTTGGACCCTTACCATCCTATTTTCAACTACCATTCTTCACACCGCCCATTCTTCTCCTCTGTCATCTCCACGAAGACCACTTTCTTTTTCTCGGGAATCTTTCCTACGACTATTAATATCTCCCTTATTGTTTAGTTTCACACACACACACAAACACACACACACACACACACAGTTGCTTTTTCCTTCTCCACACAGAAAAAAAAAAAGAAACCAATACAACAGACCGTACATATTTTCACACTAGTTTATTTCAACCTCTGATGGCTAACTTGGATAATTCCTCTATTGATAATGTTTCTGTTGATTCTAGAGGTATTTCATTTGGTTCCTTTATTTCTCGGATTGAATTCTTTTACCTGTCACTTTATTACGCTTATTTTCATTCCAAGTATAGGATTACTTTCTCAAATAGCTTGTTTCCGCTTAATTTTGCTCTTTTCCGTTTCAACTGTAGTTTGCTTCTGGATTTTTCTGGTTTATGTAGGACAATTATGTATGCTAAAAACAAGACATCATTTTGTTCCATGATTACGAGATAGTTTAATTAAAGTACATCATCATTTACTTTTTTTCTTGGGTTGTACAAACACAGAGGAATCAAGCAGCCAAGATACATCTAAGCTTGAATTCTCAGAGGACGAGGAAATCCTCATTACTAGGATGTACAATCTGGTTGGGGAGAGGTGAGCTCAATATCTTTTTTCCTTTCTAATTTTCCTTGACTTCTTATTCTCCTCTCTTTCTCTTTCCTGAAAGTGAAATGTTTTAGATGGACGAAATTCTTTCCAGGTGGCCTTTAATTGCTGGGAGAATTCCAGGAAGAACGGCAGAGGAGATTGAAAAGTATTGGACTTCCAGATACTCTACTAGCCAATGAAGAGCTCAAAAGTTAGCAAATGTTTTAATGGTGCTGTCTCTACTTGAGAAGCAAAATTTTGGAGCGCCTCTTACAAGGAAACAGGAAATGTTGTATCGAGTTTAGTTGGTGATGAAGATACTGGTGTTGTGGTGCAATGGTTCTTCATTTGATGATGGTGATTAGTATTTGGGATTTCAGCTTGTGTTGTTGTGAAGATAATGAGATTGTAAACTATGTACCTGGTGGAATGAAAGTTTAATCACTGGATTATATGATAACTTTGTCAGTACATATTCCCACCCGGGCTGGCTCCACTAACGTCAGCAAGAATTAGGATCCTGCATATTAATGCTTTATCAGGTCCAGAATTACTAATCCCTTCGATCTACTCATGCCCTAGGTTTGGGAAAACAAAAATTGTGAGGAGCAGGTCAATGGAGCAGTAAGCTGAAGTGAAAATGTATGTAATTATATAGCGCTATGGTTTCAGGATATCTTGGAAATTGAAACCTTATTCTTTTAGAGTACGTACTGCTATTAAACGTTCTATCTAGCTTTCAAAGTCTCAGGCTTTGGATACTTGTGGTTCAATTGGCAAGGAACTTGAGAGTTAGTTTCCTCTTATTAAACAATATTGCGTCCTCTCCTCTGTTTTCCATGTTTACAAAACAAAAATATTCGCTCGTTTCATGATAACAAACAATCCTACGAACTGGCCTTCCTACAAGTGAAACTTGACATATTCACGACGTCAAGTTTTGACGGAGAAAAGTTCTTTACGGTATCTTTCTGTCACCAACTTGGCGGAAATGTCTTGTCATTTTTTTTTTCGGTTGTTGTAGTTACGGCTCGAACAGCCAAGATCACGGTTATTTGTCGACTTCTAGGACATTTCCGCATTTTATTGGGAATGATCTGACCTACCCTGATGAGCATTTAATACAGTACAAAGTTTTGGAGGCATCTAACCTCGTAAAAAATAATAAGGCAAAAGTACATTTAACCCTATTTGTTTTATCCCTAGTGTTATTTTAGAAAATGGACTTATTATCCTCTTGATCACCCATCTACAAAGCTTAAAATTCAAAAAAACTTTTCTACACCTATATGACATCATCATAACTGTACATATACTTTTAGACAAAAATGCTCTTTTAGTCTTTTGTGAACTAAAATACATTTCATTATGCCATCTATTTCAAAAATTAAAATTATATTAAGCATGGATTACATTTTGACCATTAATAAATAAAAAAAAGGAAAAAAACAAAAATACTATTGTCTTCACAATTTTACTTCATCATTGTTAATTTATTAAAAAAATTAAAAAAAGAAAATTTATTTATGAAACAAAATTAAAAACAAAAAAAAGTTTATTGAAGGTGCCATTTTTTTTTCATAATTTTACATTCTAGCTGTAAATTGATGAAAAAAATTACAAATTTTTGTTTATAATTACCTTCTGTCCATTACTTCACAAAAAAATAAAAAAATAAAAATAATTGAAAATGTCATTTTTCTTAAAAAAGGAAATTCATTTCGAGATTAAAAAAAGAAAATTGGAGATAATTCCCTCCAATTCCAATTTTCTTCCCAATAGAGTTGATTTCCTCCGTAGTAATTCCCTCCAAAATAACCCGGGATAGTTTGGGCAGCTCTTAGTTTTTTTTTGGGCCATAAGGGTAGACTAGAGATAACAATAAAAAATAATGGATAAAAAAGTCTTTTTGAAATCTAAATTCCTTTAACTGGTGGTCAAAGGGGGTAGTAATTTCATTTTTTAAAATAGAGGAGAGCATAATGTACCGAGAGGTAAAACACAAGGGGGTTGAATGTATTTTGACTAAAATATAATTATCTACTCAACAAAATAAACTTAAGTCCTAATTAATGGTATCTGATATGGCATTATAAAAACCAAACCAGTACAACAACAACAACAACAACAAAAAGTCACTTCATCGGCTGTTTTGCAAATATATTAGCTATATTTTACCTCCAAATTAAGTTGTAGATTTAATTTAAAACAAAACAAAAAAACCTAAGGTTTAATACGAGAGCGAACTAAGACAAAAAAATCACTATGATTAAATAATATCAAAGACGTAGTTGTTGGGAAATTAGGACGAGATCCGATCTCGATTGCAGTGAAATAATTACAAAACTTTTTTGTATTTAACTTCCCGAAAACCAAGATTACTTTAATTCTATAATATGATTAATATATAAATTATAATAAAGTGTGAATCTTAATTCGTATTTTATTCCGAAACTTGATACTTTTCTTGTCGTCTCCCTTAAATCGTTTCTGAAATCAATTCATCTCAACTACCATAGTTGCACAAGTGTTTGACTTCTAACGGTATCTACAGAATATGTTGAGAAAACTTTGTAACTCTTATACTAAGAGTTAAGCAAGAAATGCTATCTTCATTAGAGCTTAAACCTATTTATAATATATTTTGGACATTTTAGTAATTTAATTGAAATTAAATTCTAATTTCAATTAAAATTTAATTAGAATTACGAATGATTCTAACTACATACTAATTATGCC
>JANQAP020000583.1:5804073-5814631 GCA_026874005.2 Erythroxylum coriaceum
GGACTTCATTAATTCGATTTAAGATCAATATCAATTCATATATAAATGAATATCAAATCAATGAAAAAATGCCTTTCGCTTTATTAATCAAAATAAAGTTAGTACAAAAGTGTTAAAGGTGATTGCCTTTAGAGCACTACTCTAACATGTTTTTGGTGTTATTTTTTCATAATATGACTGAAGTGAGTTAATTGGAGTGTGTACCTCATTAGATGGAGTGGTTCCACTAAATAGGCATCTGTATTTTAGCCATATCTTGATCTGTAGATATCCAAATAGGATGCTGTTAATTTTAGATTAAACTAGATACATATGTCTATAATTTTCATTTAGGAATTGAATTTGATTTCTTATCGTTAAGGGTTTTGACATCTGGCTTGAAGTTGAGTACTAGTTGTTGTCCTATTTGAGAATAGTATGTAGTATTTTAGGTATAACTCTCGGAATAATGAACCAAACTACTTTAACTTTATGTCATTAGAAACTTCAGATATATAGGAACATTTTTTTAGAAGAATATATTGCCTAAATACCTCATTTTCTATGTCATTATGGCCATACAAAACTGACCCAAAAACTTATCCTAAAAAGAGCTGGAAATTGAGTACAACTATGCATCACTCCCATTTGTTTTGCCTAAACATGAATTTTTCCTTACCTAAATGCTACTGAATCTCCTCCAACTCTTTTGGATATCACTGTAGTTTAGCAAACCTAGTTATTAGGGTAAAATAAGACTCATGCTTATAATGTGTAATTACTTAAATGGTTTCATTGATGCATTATTGCGAAGACTTATATTCATAAGGCATATTAAGTTTGATTGAGTGTGAATGAAAACTTTAAATTTGAGCATAAGGGAATAACTTCATATGTTATGTATTATTTCTCTTACATATGGCTCTAAAATGTGATATGATTTACTTTAACCTGCCAAGTCCTATTTGTGGGTAAATAGGCATGCCTAAAAGGATTTGCAATTGCTTCTATTCTTAGACACTATGGTGTCTTCTGTTTTAGAGACTTAATTCTCTTCTGTTTCTATGGATACCAATCATAGGTATCTTCTATTATGTTCCCATTACCCAATATTAAAAAGATTAGCAGACAATTATGTATGTGTTTTGATATTTGTTTTGTTCTGTTGCAATTAATAGTCAAATTACTCTTTATTTGAATAATCAAAGATTGCTTTGTGATATGTCATAATTCATTTAAATGTAAATGTTAGACGACTGTAGGAAGCAGTCACCATCTTGTATCTTGCTTTATTTGTTTTCCCACTAACTTATATGTTTAGCACGGTAGTTTTTCCTCCGTGTAAGTCTTGATGAAAAAGTTTAAGGGTGGGACAACCGCAGTGGCCAAAGAAGGATGTAATATGTTTTGGGAGATTTTATGCTTAAGATTTGAGTTGTATTCAATATTATGAAAAAAAATTAGTTTGTGTAAATGGCCTGTAATATCCATAAAATAGGATGGGTTTTAATTTAAGGCATGGATTTGATAATTACAATGTGTATATTGTGTCCTGTTTATAACTCAATGACATATGAAATGTGATGTATGTTTGCCTTATTTTCTGGGGATTATTGGAATGTCTTGGTTTGTTTTAGGTTTTTTTTGTGGCATCCATATATCCTTCTAGGGGGTATTAAGGTGTTACAATCTGTCTTAGCAAGAATAGGCGAATTGCATTGCATTTCGTTAGATGTTATCTTTACAAGCTGGTCGATCCGATTCACCATATTTTATCTACGAGCCTCTGATTCATAATGCCTCATGATTAATTCTTCAATGAAATTGACCATCATATCTTCCAGAGTTGGCTCCTTAACTTAAGGTGCTTGGTACTACAAATATTCAGTTGGAGCTCATCATTCCATCTATAAGTGTAAGAGTTGTTCCATTCTAAAGTGTAACTATTCTCGTAAGGTGCACCTTAAGGTTTATTATACATGTTTGGTTACTCCCACAGTTTGACATTTATGGTTATAATGATTACTCCCACAAATGTTGCAACATGACAAAGACATCGGTTGAGCTTCCGAAAACATGTCAGAAAACCTCTCATTCCTGTATGGTGATGTCATATATTGCAAAGACACATTGTAACTTCCATAAGGATATTGTCTACTCCATTCTTACATTGTGAGTTATGGTGATAACATGAAACCTTAATCCAAAAAATAAACCATAACACATTGATAATGTAGAGAAATTCAAAAGATAATTAAATGAATAAGCCAAGAATACAATAAGATACAATAAAATAAAATATAATACAACAAAATAAAATAAATACATAAAATAATGACTAAAGTAATAACATTTAAGTGTTCTTAATATCATTGTCCCAAATGAGACCAAAAGCTTGATTGGCTATTTCTATAACAATCTTAATTTTACCACAAGTGCACGATTTAGTTGTAGCTAGTATTAGTAAGTAAGGGTCAAATCCCACAAAGACAACGAATACTACTATTTACCATTATCCTATTACTTAGTCTACAAATTTGATTTTGGTTTTAATAAAGAAAATAAATCTTAAATAATTTAAGTGAAGTAGGAACCAATATCAAGTAGAGAACAAAGAAATCACTTAGAAAATAATTAATATCAAGAATTAGTGCCTAGGTGATGAATCCCCCTAAAACCATTAGAAAATTAATATTTTATTATGCAATTGTTTTATTGACTATTAGACTATGGAAATTCCTATTGTATGCTAATAACTCACTTGAGACTACTAATAACTTATCTTAGGTTTATCAACCAAATTACTCAAGTTAAAGTTTCTAAGATTGCTTTAACAATTTGTGAATTCCACTATTAGGTTTGACCCTAATCTAGAGGATTTATGTTGACTTATTTCTGAGTTTGCAATCAACTCCTTTCAATTACGGTAGTTCTATATATACATAGGCTTAGTCTTTATGTTATGAAATCAGATTATGCACTAAAATTTTGGATCTATTAGATCATATATTAAACACATAATGAATCACATTGGTTCAATCAAAACAATTGCAATAACTAAAAAAAGTTAAAACATATCGTTATCTCAAATAGGGTTCATCACTCCTAAACACTAGCTAAGCGTTTCGTTACATATGATAGAACACTAAATCAAACATAAATAGGAAGAAAAATAAATAGGAAACAATGAGTTTATAATTCTAAATCTCCCTTCTTTTTTATCGAATTTTCTTACAAGGTAGACATTTGATGACTTATTTTCTTGGATATGTCGATGATTTCTTTGCGTTTTCCACTTTTATGGATCAATATTGGCCTTTTTGAATGATCTCTATATCTGGAATTGTCTCTGAATGTCTGTTCCTCTCATCTGCCTCCACTCACATCTTTTTATAATAATTTTTAGGGTTTCTGGAAGATAAATAGTTTGATATATGGGAATGTATTGGATAATGTATAACCTAAAATCTCTAAAATTTGCAATTCTGCACAGATTGAGAAACTTACACGGCTATAGACATACCCATATATCCTTTAATTGCTTCAAATCTTTTGCATATGCTATGTTTTTATCTGAAATCTTCTCCTTTTAATTCGTGAGAGCAATTATAACCTATAAATACACTTGGAGCAAATTAAGTATCAATTATACAATAAAAGTATAAAATATCAAGAAAAAAGCATCAAATATGAAGTACAAATATAGTCAAATATGTATTTATTAGAGAATTAAAAGTGATTTTTACCAGACTGGTAGACAGTTTTTCCACATTCTCTATTAGTATCTTAATTACCTCAGTTATGGAGACTAAGTTAGACTTCAAATTTGAAATTTAGTTTGTACAAATAACATCATTTTGTGTTGATGGTTGCAATGATTTTGGATTCTCATCAATTGGAGTGTTTGCTGAAAATGATGATGCCTTCTCAAGATTCTCAATCATTTAGGATACAAAACCTTCATTCCTTGCTAAAGTAAGGACTTCTTCATCTAGGATAAGAAGCTTAGTGATTTCTTTTCCATTCCTCGTACATGGCATCGTATCGCATTGGGAGTGTCAATTTGTTGATCGTTTATATGATCAATCTAAAATTTGAGCATACTAAAGAGGAATTCTCTCATAATTTATACCTGAAATCTTATTGACAATATAGGTGAGCTTTAGAAAACTTAGAAAATAAAATTCTAAGCTACCAAAATGCTCAAATTGTTTAAACAAGGTTTAATATAAAGAGAATAATTAATCTTGCCAAAAGAAAAGTACAATCTATAAAGGAAATAAGAGATAATAAACTAGTACATAAAATAAAGAAAATTGAGAATGATAACAAGATGTTTTTTTTGGAGTTTGATTGGCTATATGTGTTTTTACATCTATTTATGTGTTCCTGTGTTGTGATATCGATAAATTTATATAATCCTCTCTAGTCCAACTTCCCCATACAACTTCTCCACTTCCAATGTTCCAGCTATCTACCTTTCATGTGTTGCTCTCTCAACTTCAACCTTAAGCTTTTTTCTTGTATCTTCCTAACTTCTATGTCTGCTTATCATATCTATTACTTCCTTTTTGCATATTCACTTTGTATTCCCCATGTTCTGGACTTTTACCATCTCTCATGCCCGCAAATTGTCTAGCTAAATATCCTCTAGGACTTTCTACCTTTGGTTGCTTTTCACTTATAGGCCAACTGGCTTGAATTCTTCTTAGACTATTAATACAATCTTTGACCAACATTATATTTAAAGAACATTTAATTACCTAAATTGTAACATGAAGCAAATTAAATCAAGGTCTTTAGAAGGAAAAATATAATAAAATACTAAACAAAATATATGTACATTATTATACTTGATTAGGTATGACTTATCTTAAAGACCAAAGGTGTTAAACTCAAATTTGAGGATAGTTAGCTCTCTGAAACATATTTTATTCTTTAGGAGCACAAATTTAAGGTTTCCCTAAGACTTAAGGAGATAGGCTCTCTAAGGATGTTTTGTCTCAAGGCATTTAATTCTCTTAATACTTGAACAATGAATTATTTTCAAAAAATAATTTAAAAAATCTAGAGTGTAATTATTTGTTACAGTCTCACACTAAGTAGGTCTTTTTTCAATTACCTTCAAACTCTACATTTAAATTGTGTAATTACTCTACAAAATTTATATAGAGTTAAGCCTTCAAATTTTAATTTTTATATAATAATTTTTCACTTCAATGAAATTTCTTAATAATTTAATTTCTTTTATACAGCCTTATATTTTTAATACTAATTAAACCCAAGAAAAATTAAAAGTACAAAAGTATTTATCCATTACTAATTCAAAGTAATTAATAATTCTATTTAAATCAAATTTTTTAATTATCACAGTTGCAATAGTAACTACCATAATATACTTACAGTCTATTTCATTATTATACTTTACTATGTTTTCATGTACAATATTCACAATTGCATAATTATCGTAATAGCCCAGAATCTTTATAATCTATAATTTAAAACTTTAGTTTGAATAATAATCTATAATTTATCATATTCAGCAATAAGAAAAAATGCTTTCTTTTTTCCACCAAAATTGTCATTAACTTCAAACAATTACCCGCAAATTATTCTTTTTTTCTATCGATCTTATTATTGAAGCCTCCCCGTAGCACATATTCCTGGTATTTGTCAATTTCACACATATAAACACGTGGAAACAAAAGATATATTATTGTTCGTTATTTTTCAATTATGTGAAGACATTATTAAGCATGATGACTCAATTGAATGGTCTGTTTGTTATGGTCTTTATCATATTCGATAATGAATGCTCTTGTCTTTTCCACTTTTTCCGAGCAATTTCAGTTAGATTTACTCTCTCCGATCGAAAAGGCGTTTCTACTTTTTACCAACGCTTTACGATAGTCATAGTCCGCTAACGAGTTCAACTACTCAAATTTAATAGTATCCATGCGTGAATCAGTCAACACTTCAACAGTATCCAAATCCATGCGTGAATCAATCAACACTTCAACAATATCCAAAGGCGATTCTCGGGCAAATATACAAATTTCTACGTTCCACTCTTCTGATTTGAAAGACTTATAGATCTCTTCCATAAGACCTAATCAACGAAAATATCTTGGACAATAAATAATGTATACTTCGTCTTCCCCTTCGAGAGAATATGAACAACGAGCTTTCCTTAAAAGTAGCATGTGAAAGGGAAGACAAATATGGTTTAATGAAAAGTGGCTGAGATCCTGACGATGTTTAAGGTGTGAAGCAGGCGATATATAGCGGGTTCTACGTTTTACTTAAAGAGAGAGACAAGAAAAAGTTGCAATTGAAGTGCTGCTGACCCACACAAGACTTAGCGACCGTAGTTCTTTTGTATCCAAGTACACACTGGAAGATGTCCTTTTCTTTATCAAATTGGAATAAATTGCAACGACGATTGACCGTATTATTGCGTTTTCTTGTATTAGTCACCAATGAATGAAACCCCCATCAATTAAAAGTCTCTTACAACCAGTTACAAGGCAACCACGTTACTCAATACAACAAGAGCTAACTAGGTCCTAAAACCGCTTAGCCTGGCTCAAGATGACAAGATGGCAAGCGGCTGGTGCAAAGATTAGAACCAAATTGACTCATCAATTAGAAGATAGGTCAGGATTTAACTTTAGTTTTATGTCATGACCTAAGATTACTTGTCTAATCCATGGCAAGCTAGCTGGTGTGTGAGAAAATTCGGATTGTTTCAGAAACATATTGAAAAACTGTCATATTCCTCTTCTTCTATAAGGCATAAATTTCACAGGTTATCACAAGTTTGAATACTAGCCACCTTGATAAGTAAGCCTCACTTGTTTAGTCCAGGGAAACAAATTCCACAGTAAGGTAGCCTGCAAAGTTGCAAAAACTTGACTCGAGAAGGTAGTAAAGAGGCAGCATTTAGAGAATAAATGGTTCAAGTTTCCAGAGTCTTGATTGCAAAGCATGCAAAGGATATTATATAAAGCGATATCCTTTATTTTGTCCATTATCTTTAAATTTTGTTTGATTGCTAACATAAGAATAGTCATGTGATCCTCTGTCCCCCTTCCCCTGTCCATACCCTGTTTCATTGAATCTCAGCCATCCATTTATGTGGGTCCCACATAAATGGATGGCTGAGATTCAATGAGACAGGGTAGGGACCCACATAAATGGATGGCTGAGATTCAATGAGACAGGGTAGGGACAGGAAAAGGGGGACAGAGGATCACGTCCTATAAGAATAAGTGAAGTACTAACTTCTACCTAGTAGCTTTTTAAGATGTAGCCTTGAATATGTTTAAGTATATTCTATTAGTGAAACTTTTAGAACACTAATTCGTCTAGGTTGGTTAATCATGTACACTGAGATTCAATAAGACAGGGTAAGGACAGGAGAAGGGGGATAGAGGATCACGTCCCATAAGAATAAGTGAAGTACTAACTTCTACCTAGTAGCTTTTTGAGATGTAGCCTTGAATATGTTTAAGTATATTCTATTAGTGAAGCTTTTAGAACACTAATTCGTCTAGGTTGGTTAATCATGTACTTCCATATTAGGTATGTGGCTAGGGATATGATTCATGACCGTGTAAAAACCCTAAATTTGTAATGCCATTCCCCATGTGCAATAATCACACTAACCTTAACCTTCAATGGAATTAAAAGCATTAGGTTTTTCTAGCCTTGAAATATGTAAAGGACCCAAATCCTTCCAATTATCAAACCATAATCATTCATTGTCTCTGTTTCCCATGATAAATTTTTTTTCCTGATACACGATTTTGCTAAACTTTAATATCTTATTAAGGGTCTAAAAATTGGTCTACTTTATCTTTATATTCTAGAAACTTTTATATTCTAGAAACTTTGATCTTTGATGGCGTAGGTGCACATCCACTTAACCCTTAAGAATTTAGGTATGTAAAAAGCTTCAAAATATTAAAATTTTCTAACAACAACTTATTTATATCTAGCATTTATGTCTAAGTCACCATCTTCCTAAGGAGCATATAACTTTAACCATTTAATTTAAGCCTCCCTCAAATGATTGTAAAAGGTTCTATCTGATAAGAAATTCTTCTTCATCCTCTTTGCATCCCTGGTAAACTTCTAGGGCATGACTAGGTGATAATGCAAGTATATGTACTGGCTATTAAGCATACCAAAGATGAGTTGTAATCTACTTGCTTAATATAATAATTGGTTATTGATAGATGCATACTTGACTATGATTATATGCCCATATTTGATATATTTTGCCTAATATTTTATAGTTTTGCTACATATTTGGTACTTAACATACTCTAAGTGCATGTATAGGTTATAATTTGGTTCTTGGAACAAAAGGAGAAGAATTTGGATTAAACCGTGGCATAAGACAAAGAATATAAGTAGCTAAGGACCTACACGCCCTTGTACAGAGACGATGTAAGCCTTTTAAAAATGTGAAGATCGAAGATTTTAAGTTCTAGTCATGTGGAGTTAGCACCCGTGTATACTGAGATATATAGTTATGTATGTTGCCAGTGTAAGTCTCTGTGCCCTTGTAAAATTGTGTATTTAGGTTTTTCGAATATATACAGTCTCTTACACACCTGTGTATGTGATCATGTATGTCTTAGAAATCCTAAAATTTACTATAGAACCATATGAGTGGAGGTAATTTGGAGCGAGTCGACTTTGACAATAGATTTAAGATGTAAGACACCTAGAGAGGTGACAATTTCAATCAAAGGACGTGGAAAACATGGAGAATATATCAAGAGATCCAATAGATTACAACAACATATCTCAAACTTACAAGAAGATTCAATATAAAAGAAAAGGAGATTTAGAATTATGATTCCTTTTTTCCTATCAGTTTTCTTGATGTTTGTTTTTTATTTCATATTTTATGATTAGTAACTGCTTTTTCTTAATGTCTAGATGTGATGAACCCTAGAATGGGATAATAATATGTTTTAATCTTTTATTTAAAGCAATTATATCGATTGATTATTATGATTCAATTAAGTGGTTTACTCTTGTTCTAATATATCTGAAGTATCAGTGCATGGTTTGATTTCATATGATTGAAATTGAGAAATCCTTTTGTATGAATAGATCTTCTATAATTAAAAGGAGTTACATGAAAATCTAGAGATAGGCCAACATAAATTCTTTAGAATAATGGAATTCATAAATTGAGAACCTATGGACTTTAACTAGAAAGATTAAGTTAATCAACTGATGGATTAGTTGTCAATAGTCTTAAGAAAGTTATTAATATAAGATAGGAATTTCCACAACTAGCTACAGCTACACTGTGCCCTTGTGGATAATTTAATTATTGGTATAGAAATAACTAGTTAAGTTTTCAACGTTGTTGTTTAGGACTTGTATATTAGGAAAGCTTAGATTATATTAATCTAACCATTATTTTTGTATTTATTTTATTTTATTTTTATTGTATCTTATTGTATTCTTGGCTTATTCATTTAGTTATCTTTCGAAATACTCTACTTTGAGTTTGAGGTTGTGAATTATTTTTAGGATTTGAGATTCATCGATATAGCCATAACTCAAAGTGGATGGATGGTGTAATCAGTATACTTACAGAGCTATGATATGTCATTACAATATGTAACATCACCATATTTGAGAGAGAGGTTTCCTTACATGTTTCTAAAAGCACAACTGATATCCATGTCATGTTGAGACATTTGTGGGAGTAATCACTACAATCATGAATGTTGGGTACCGAATTATATGTAGGACCAACTAGCCTCTAAATAATCCATACAAGAATACTTATAATTTAGAGTGGAGCAACCCTTACGATTATGGATGGAATGACTATGCTCCAATTGAATATCAATTGCAAATAAAATAATGGAATGCCTTATTGAAAGTGCAACCCACTAACGTCAATTCAAAGTGAGATTTTATTCACCTAAATATATTAAGCATAAGACCTCATATTATCTAATCTTACTAATGTCTAAGAGTGAAGAAGATAGGAAGGTCGATTTTATGAATGAAGTTTCATATCAAGAAGGAGTGAAAATAACTGCTTTTATAGGGAAAGATGATAAGTACATGATAAAGGTAGCAGGGGAAGAAGAAGAGGAGGAGGAAGCCTTTGTTTAATAGGAAAAGGAAGTAAAGAAGTGGTAAGAGATAATTTAACAACAAGACAAGCCAAAAACCTTTGTCCAAAAATAGAAAGAAGAAGAATGGACAAAGGTAGTTGAGGAAGAACTAGTGGTGGACCAAATAAGGAAAATACTAATGAAGTATTAGTAGCCACCTTAAATACAAAGGATTCCCACTTCCTAAATGACAAACTATTTATGTCAATTGAAGATTCAGGGAGTTTCGTTATCCCTTATTTTATTATCAATTTTTCATTAAAAAGAACATTAATACTGTTAGGCCCCGTTTCCGGAGTCCAACTCAGAGGTCATAAAACGTGAGCTTACTACCATAACGTGGGTGTAATCCAATGAAAAACACCTTAACCATTATTAATTCATCTTCAAGCTTTTATACCATAACATATCTTACTTATATG
>JANQAP020000583.1:5838189-5854423 GCA_026874005.2 Erythroxylum coriaceum
AGTCTCTCACTACCAAAATCACCAAAGCAAAACATGAACCTATCCACACTTCTCATGTACTGCTCGAAATTTTCTAAAAAAAGTTTCGGGGTCCAACAAATACAGGTGATAAGATTTACTAATTTTACACATTATGATCTTATTATTATCTTCCAACATGTAGTTTACTTACAAACTACAAAGTAATGGAATTGCAATTTTCTTACCAGGATTGACTCGATGTACTTGTTTGTGTCAATAAACTTTTCAAAAAGAATGGTGGAGACCATGATGAATTGAGTTTGGCTATAAATTGCTCAGTTTACTCTATTTGGAGAGAAAAGAATAAGAAGTTCAATGGAACTAAAGTAGATAAATATAAGCTAGCTCATTTTGCTTGTTGCTAGATTTGGGAGATTTTACAAACTTATGCCTAAGAGAAAATGATTGCAGTAATGAGAAGAAGATGGAGGCTGTTTTTAAATTGATATTGTTGTAAGTCTATAGATGGAAATATATTGGTTACTTGTGTTTTGACGAAATTGTACTTGTATCTTCCCATCTTTTCGTAAGTGACATTTTATTTCTAAATTCTTGTAACTCTTTTAGAGTTAATGAATTTTTCATTTTTCAATAAAGCACGTTTCAGCCTTTAATGGCTTAATTCAATTCCATTTTTCAAAAAGAAACAAATAAACTGACCAGTGGGCAGAAGGCTGACATTAATAAGAACAGTTCTTCAAAACCAGATCATCCTTTCCATGTCAATATTCCATGTTCCTACTGTTACGGTTTGATCCAATTGCAAAGTCTGAGACTTGGATCCCACATTGATTATACAAAGTTGGTGTGGGATTTATAAAGATTTTAGGCTCTCCACCTTCATAAGCTAGCTTTTGGGAAGTGGCTCTCCTAAGGGCCTTATCAATTGTTATCAGAGCCGATATGAGAGTAGTAGCTTGAGAGTGCCAGCCGTGACCAACAAGGATCACAGAATGGTAGCCTATGAAGTAGTGAACTGGAAGTGTCAGTCGTGACTAACATGGTCGTAATTAACGAGGACGCTGATCCTTATAGGAGGGACTAATGTTACGGTTTGATCTAATTGCAATGTATGAGACTTGGATCTCACATTAATTAAATACAAAGTTAGTGTGAGATTTATAAAGACTTTAGGCTCTTTACCTTCATAAGCTAATTTTTAGGGTGCGACTCTTCTAAAGTCCTTATCACCTGCATCCATAATCAAAGTACTTGACGGGACTATGAGACGTTTCCTCTGGCACAGTGGTGAAGATGGGAGATTTATAAGCAAAATCCATTAGAGTCTAGTTTGCCGTGGAAAAGAATTGGGTGGAACAATTGTAGGTTTCTTAGAATACAAGAATACTGCTCTGTTGTTTCAATGGGTTTGGAAGTGAAATGATGAGTCGGAAGGGCTTTGGAAGACTGATATTCAGTTAGTACGGTGAATTGGCTTTGGAAGGCAACATGGGAGATGACAGAAATTTCTCCAATCTGTGGAAAGGTATCAAAAAGAAATGAAACTTAAATCCTCCGGTTCTGCAAATCATAGAGGAGGATTATGCTACACAGTTGGGTAATGGGATTGACACCTATTTTGGTCAGAGAAATGATGTGATGGCATTAGGTTACGTTATCGTTTTTCTAGGCTCTACAATATTTCCTTACAACAGAACTGTACAGTTTCGAAGCTGGGTTTGTGGCAGCAAGAATACTGGCAATGAAAATTCCTTTGGAGAAGGAACCTGTTCCAATGGGAAGACGATTTATAGCAGCAGTTGCTGATGCAAATCTGACAGTATGCCCCTAATAGACTACGAGAGGAAAAAAGAGTACGGAATTTAACCATTGACAAGAAATACTCGGTGGCATCCCTTTGCAAACTTTTGCAGCGCAAGCATGCACAGCCAAGCCCCAAGATCCCAAGCAGTGTTTGGAGCAATGACAATCCCTCGAAGATTAATTTTTTTCTTGTGGTTGGACCCAAGATTTTCTAGCCAGGAATGGGATACTGTCGACTGACCGCAGGTGCCCATTTTGTGCTCAGGCGCCTGAGTCTGTTGATCACCTGTTATTGCATTGCAATTAGTATAAAATGGCGACCTCAGAGCCTTGTTCTTGATTGGTTTGGCTACGAGTGGATGATTTGGGCTAGAATTGCAGATGCCTACAGTAAGTGCATTGACTTAGTTTGGAGCAAAATGCAGAAAAGAGCATGGGGAATGTTGTTCAAGTCGGTGGTCTGGAGCATTTGGTTGCAGCGAAATGCGATGATTTTTGCACACATGGAGCCAGACTAGACGGATGTTTTCTTCAAAGTGATATGCACTGTTGCTCTTGAGCTCAAGGTTGCGATGGCTAATTTTCCATACATACATAGGATTGGGCCCAATTAGATCATTATAAGGGTTGTTAAAGTGGCCCAATTAATTAGTTAGTTAGTCAGTTATTTGCTACGTTGCTTTCACACTATTGTCTAGATCCAGCAGCTTTAGGCATTTTCTGCAGTCCCAAATTGACCGGAGATTGCATGCAAACCTCTGTTCTATGTGTACTTTCCTAGCTGTGGTTCTTTTCCTAATAAAATTCTTGACTCATCAACGGTTACTAAAACCAAAGAAATTTGGTTAAAGAGAAACAAAACAAAGAAGTCTAGAGACGAGTTAAAAAGCAGTGATAACATAAGGAGGTAACTTGCATTAATTAATTACAGTCCCTGCAATTTCCAGGATACTTTATTTGTCCAGTTATATTGCTTTATTCCTATTCTGTTTTATAAGTATCCATTAATCTAATATATACGACTCACAAAAATTAAGTAGATAAATGCTTATAAAATAGGTAATCTAAACCCTTTATTTGACATTAAAAAAAATAATAACATGTCATCTATCTGACAATAGCATCTTCATTTAATTTGATATCTAAAATTTAGTTCTAAAACAAATATAAAAATTAAAAGCATCTAACAAAGAAGCAGCAAACTTTTAACTTTCCATTCCCTTCGAATCTCGTATCATTTGCCAACTGTTAAAACATGCTTATTGCCCGAGATCCTCAACTTTCAAGCAATGATAATTACATTATTAGAGAGTAATTCACAAAATTTAGATTCAATGGCATATTTTTACCATACAATCCATGTATATTCAATTAAAATATATTACATAAAAAACTTTGATTTTAAAGTTGATATTATTTTAGTTCCAACTAATCACAAAATTCTAAAAATAAAATTAATTATAGCTCATATTGTATGTAGTAGCATTAATAGAAATGCAAGAAAGGTAATAATAATAATAATAATAATAATAATAATAATATAAATATTAAATATATATTGAACTGATACATTATTTTAAAAGAATTTTAGCTATTATTTTTTCTAAAATTATGCGTAATTCTTGTTTTAATTTAAATATTATTTTACTGCCAACTTAATGGTTCGCATAATCGTTAGTTTCAGGTTAATATAGATCAACTAATCTTTCAGTACTGGCTGTCAACATTAATTACTTTGCAAAGTATAATTAGACTTGTTCCCACGTCTGCATTTATCTTCCCCAATTTTTTTCTTCAAGGAAAAGTTCCCTTAATCAAACTCGTGACTTTTGATTGTTCTTTTCCTTGCACTCCCCAAATTTTTCAAGGAAAAAAGTTTCTAAAACACATGCACACACGTATATATCTTCATGAGCTGCTTACTTCCGAATGCTAGCATAGCTGCAGGGAGGCTTCATGAGATTTAGAACAGATCTTAGGCATGTTTCATTTTTCCTCCATTAGTTTGTACAGCATAATTATTCCGATCAGCCTAATCACTTCCAATAGTTAGATTCTAGCGTCGAAATATACAACTATCAGATGCTTTGGCACACATTAATAGTTTTAGGTTCTTATCTACGGGGTTACACAACGTTTTAAGTTTATACACACAATCCGATAAAAACAAGATTACTTGCAGTTTTATGATTTACTGCAATATTTACTCTGTGCAAAGAAAGTTAAACCTTCTTATCATTCTATTCTGTCTTTAGGAACCGTAATAAGATTTAGATTGGTCATTTGGTTGATAGGAATAGTAAGCAAATTTTCTCCAATAGAAGAATAACTTCATTAATAAGCCAATTCATTTTATATAGTTAATCTCAAAGACGGTATGGCTTACTGATTTGGCTTGCCAGATCAATAATTTGGGATCCCAAAGTTAGATAAACAGCAGCCATAATATATATAAACAGCAGCCATAATAATTTGCCAGATCACAGTTGTATCAAGTGCAATCCCAAGAATGGAATTTGAGTCCACTTAATCAAACATATATAACTGAATTATTGCATACCTTAATGCATCAGTCATTCAGGTACTACATCTAATTCCGTCGAAGTCCTTGAATCCCTTCGCAGTTTAAATCTATATTGCAATTGCTGAAGAAGGAATAGTATGATCCTTCTCCAGTCAGGGAGACTTCACTACCATCTTTTCATAAAATTAATCCTTCACCAGTCCAGAAATCAACATTTGATTCCTCAAGAATTTTCATTGAAGTGAGGCCAGTTCCTGCTGTACAATTTACTTCAGGCACAGAACTGTAGCCACAGCACAACGGAGAAAGCTCTTCCCAAAATGTATCCTGAGAGGACAAGCAAGAAATTCTCTCTCCCATTTTTTCCTGAGAAGTAGCACTGGTAACAGAATTTTCAGTTTCTAACCTTTCTATGTGCTCGACTACAGATTCTGAGTTTTCACTCGGATCGTCTTTCTCCTGAACTGCTGTTTGCATTTGTTTATGATGTTTCTTTAAGTTGGTATGCCAGTGGTTTTTGATTTCGTTATCTGTTCTTCCAGGTAATTTCTTCGCAATCCTAGACCACCTGCAGGAGAAATTAGTTGATAAACTATAATCATGTGCACAGAGAAAGTTCAAACACGGCCTTTGTAGAATTATTTGTGAAGGTTTCATGGCCACGAAAGTTCTCTAAACGATCTAAACTTATCAAAAGCATGAAGGTAATTTCGTGGAATTGGGCTAGCTATTACGTATATATTACAAGATGTACTAGACGTCATTTAAACATGGAATAAGTTAAAGAAATTATGTTTACTTATTTCCATGCTCCCTGTGCATTTGAATGATCAAATCATCCTCTTCTTTGGAGAAATTTCCATGTTTTACACCAGGGCGGAGGTAGTTGAGCCACCTAAGTCTGCAACTCTTCCCACATCTTGATAGACCTGTCACAACGTAATTTAAAATTTATGTACTTGCACGGAATTTCACTGCTTTTACGTGTTGGGAAGGAATTTCAAGCAAGGAAAATAAAAGAACGATGTTAGGGCAAAGCAAGTGAAAATACTTCTTTTGAAATACATAGAAAGTCAAAAGCCTAATGCTTCTACCATTACTGATAGATCATCGTCAGGTAAAATTCATTAGTTGCATACTTCCTTGTAATTCTAATCCTTTTGACTTGTCTATTTTCCACGATTTTTCATATATATATATTTATTTACTATCATCAGTAAAACCTAAACATTGATCAAGGCAAACTGATGATGCGTTTATTAAATTTATGCTATCTTATCTAAAATCTTAAACAATATAAGTGGAGAGAACCGGGTGGGGGAGAAAACTGCAGATGGAAACGCTATATCTGTCACTTTGTTGATCAAGTATAAGCTTGCAAAGATGCTTGCCTATTGAAACTCACCCTGCAGAAGAAAACCTTGGAATGTTTTCAGTTTTAGTGGACTCTAGGTTTTTACTCCTCATAAATGTTTAATGAGCAAACAAAACTCATTCCATACCCGCAAACTTGGGAATTTTACGCCAATTCCAGCAGCCATATCTTTGTATATACGCTCTCAACTTGTCATCTTCTTCTCGACTCCATGTACCTTTCTTGAGTCCATTCTTATCGACTATAGCTCGTCTGACCATGTCTAAGATGAGGTTTTCTGTATATAATTTCTCGGAGTTGAGAGTGCTGCCAAGATCAGATCAGTTCTTTCACTTTCCATCCACTTTCATTTATATCATAAATATTTTCGAACCCTGAACGTGTTCAAACTAGCAATCTCTAGCATTACTATTCTTTGGTGAATATGAGCGGGCTCAAAAAAAAAAAAAAAAGATGTCATGATGCTAACGTCCTTCCAAATGTTGGGGTCAAGGTCCTCCGACCGAAAAATCATCGACCACGAGCTCAGGATTTTGAATTCCAGTCAATTCACATGCTTTGAATTTTAGTCAACAGTGGAAGGGCTTTTTGTGACTATTTGCTTTATCGTGTTACTTTAAATGCAGCTATCAGCACTAACTATCTAACATTTTATTTTAGTTGGTTCCTACTAGTCCATTATCATATAGATGGGATTTTAAGTAGAAAGCTATTCTGTAGATGGGATTTTAAGGAGTTAAACGAGGAAACAATATCCAAAAATAAAAATCATAAGAATACTCAAGATTTTAGTGAAATAATTAATATTTAGACAAAGGAAATAGGCTTTTTAACCAATGAAAGGATAAATAGGAGCAATGAGAAATCATCTAGTTTGTCAGGATTTTCCCCAGCTAGCACATAACAAGTATCTATAGGAAGTACAGAGGAGGGTTTTGGAGCTACATTTTAGAAACAATCTAAGTAATAGGATTCCCTTTACTATTTATCAAATGGATTAAAATGTGCATCACTTACACTTCTTTCAACATTGTTATTAATGGGAAACCACTCAAACATCCCCCTTACTTATTCATAATTTGCATTGAAATCCTCTCAAGGCTAATAAATAAGAATATGAGAGAATGTAGCAGCTTCACCTATCACTAAAAATATAAAAAGGTCAAGATAAAAAATCTTTCCTTTGTGAATGACCTTATTCTATTGTGTAGAGTTATTGAAAACTCTATAATATTACACATAGAAACATTAAAACATTTCAATGACATGTCCAACCTTGAAATCAACCCAGAGAAGCATTGCATCTTTGTTTCATGAAACAACCCCATTTAAGCTCAGTACCTAGCCAATGTTATAGGTGTGAATCTAGAGAAACCCTTTTTTAAATATCTTAGGGTCCTAATTACTGTTATAAGACTCATTAACAAAGACTTTCACACCCTTTATGATTTGATTAAAAAAGAATTAAAAGTTGGAACAATAAGCACCTTTCTTATATGAGTGGATTGTAATTAATTTCATTAGTTTTAAGCTCCATCTATATATGTTACTGCTCCCATATTAGATGCCCTACAACATCATCAAAGTAATAAAGAAATTAGTGAAAAACTTCTTATGAACAGGGAACTCAAATAAATCTTCAATGGCTAAAGTAAAGTGGATAGAAGTATGAATCACTAAAGAAGAAGAAGGGCTAAGGATGAGCTCCATCAAATCTGTCAACAATAAGCTCTTGACTAAGAGGATATGGAAAATACTAACAGATAAAGAACTTTTATAGTTCAAGTGGAAACACAACTGATAGGTGTAAATTATAGTATGTTTTCTAGGTTTTAAAATGTGTTTTTAGTTTTTTCTTATATGACAATCATGTGTTTAGAACATAGATTTATATTTTTACTAGTGTTTTTATATGTTATATTCGATTGATTATTATTTAAGGCAAGAATTTGATCTTAATTGTATGTTTCAAGGGATGTTTGATGAGTTCGGTAATGAGTGGAGAAAGGACGAAATGAAGAAAAGAATAGGAAACAGTTAGGGAATAATGTCTGGCATGATCATGCTTGATGTGTTTGGTAGGAAAAAGTAAAGAAAAGATGAAGAAAAAGCTAGTGAATAATGTTTGGCACAATCATACA
Organism: Erythroxylum coriaceum; assembly: GCA_026874005.2. Taxonomy (NCBI): domain Eukaryota; kingdom Viridiplantae; phylum Streptophyta; class Magnoliopsida; order Malpighiales; family Erythroxylaceae; genus Erythroxylum; species Erythroxylum coriaceum. The sequence continues at coordinate 5,846,015 of JANQAP020000583.1, forward strand.
TGGCGTGCATGAAGCAACAATAGGTTAGAGAGCCTCTGGCACAATCATGCATCCCATGCATGATCTTGCCAGAGAGTTAAGCAATGCCATGCATAATCCTACATGAGATGCAGGATCACGTAAGGAGCTTGAAAGTTGTAGGTTGCATGATGTTTTAATACGCATTTTAGTATGTTTTTAGTTGTTAATTAATTGATTCGTGCATGTTTAGGTTTAGAATTGTGTTAGTTGGTTAGATATTTTTGTTTTGAGTATTATGTGGATTAGAGCATGCTATTAGGCTTTAATTTTGTGTGTTTGAAGTGCTTTGATGTGTTTGTTAATGTTTAAGATCAAATATCGAAGAACGAAGAAGATTTTAATGAAGCTCGACAGAGGACCTAAGGCCACAATCATGACAGAGACTCTTCTAGTAGGCCACAACAGTGGCCTGAAGGGGCCACGATCGTGATATATTATTGTGGTGTCAATTTTGATAGACTAACTGTACATCTTTCTGAGTTCCTTAACACTCGTCACCTGACAAAAGCTGATATCTTGAAGATCCGAAGCATTCACAAATACTTCATTGCTCAAGGCGTGGAGATTCCACCTCCGACACCATCTCCATCACTACCTCAATCACTATGATGGGTTCTTCTGCTCTAACCTTTATCTTTTCATTTTTGTCTTTGTTTTGTTCTTATGTTTTTGTATTATTTTATTTTGATTCCCACCTTATATGTTAATTGTCCTTCTCACATTAAGGACAATGTGTTATCCAAGTGTGGTGAGGGTTATGTTATGTGCATTATATGTTTTATTTTAAATGAGAATTTTGCATATTATATGTTAGTTTTGTTTAGGTTTGCATGATGTGACTCGTGTCAATGTGTTAATGGATAGGACTTAACGGAATTAGTTTAGCTTTGAACATAGTCTTTTAGGGTCCTAAGATTTATTAACTTGTGAAATTGGTGTCCTAGGTTGCTTTGGTTAAATATGCATGTTAATTAGGATATGATGTTAGTTCATTCACTTTAGGAATTTCACATATTCATTTATAATTTTAGGTCAATCAAATAAGTAACATCGTTAGTATCTTTTCATAAGAATGATTAGATAAAGAAATGAGGTAGGCAAGAAAATATATTTTAAAATGTGTTTTTGTTTAATAAATAAATATTCCATTGGCCTTTTTTGAAACAAATCAAGTTATGAATAGAGCTAGTAGCCAGTTGAGAATGTGATATAGCTAAGTAATCGGGGGACATTAATCACAAATGTTTACCTTCGCGTCAAAAGGCTATAATGACATTCAAACTAAGCCTCGGAATAAAAACATGACCTAGTTGAGTAACCGGGAGATATTCATCACAAATGTTTGCCTTTACGTAAAAAGGCTAGGTTCATGCTAATGAAAATTAACAAAAATAGTGCATTGTTTAATAAATTCTATCGATCTTTGTGAATAACATGACTTCTCATGAAAAGCTACTTAAGGATAATTACAATTTTGATTGACTAACTAATTATCAATATTTGTGTGTGAGTGATAGGAGTGAATGAATTTGACATTAAGTTTTGATTAGTATGTATACTTAGTCTGAAGTACTTAGACACAGATTTCACAAGTTAATAAGTTATAACAATTTGAATGATTGTGTTTGTAGTTAAATTTGTTTCATGAAGTTCAATGCCATTTTATCATTATTGCATATGTGTGTGTTGTTTTTTGATGCATTTGTATTTGTTTGTTTTGTTTTTGTTTAAGGACAAGCAAAAGTTCAAGTGTGGGAATGTGATAGTTGTAGGTTGCATGATGTTTTAATAGGAATTTTATTATGTTTTTAGTTGTTAATTAATATATTCATGCATGTTTAGGTTTAGAATTATGTTAGTTAGTTAGATATTTGCGTTTTGAGTATTATATGGGTTAGAGCATGCTATTGATCTTTAATTTTGTGTGTTTGAGGTGCTTTTTTGTGTTTGTTAATGTTTGAGATCAAATATCAAAGAATGGAGAAGATTTGAAGGAAGCTCGGTGGAGGATTTAGGGCCACAATTGTGACAGAGACTCTTCCAGTAGGCCACAATCATGGCCTGGATAGGCTTAGCCTATAAGAGGACAGACGCGGATCGGCCTCTCGAACTTAATTTTTCATGGGTTACTTTGGACATTTGGGCCCAAGTAAAATCTAGTTTTTACCCTAATTAGTAAAGGACTATAGAAGAGCAGAAAAATGACATAAAAAGAGAGCCTCCATTTGCCTCTTTGGGGAAAAAGCTAAGGAAAAGGAAGAAGGAAGAGAGAGAGAAGGTGGAGCTTCAGCTGCTGCTTTAATCTCCATTCCTCTAAATTATATTTTCTTCTTTTCATCTTTTATTTAATTCATTTGATTTAGAAGATGGAATTGATGATGATGAATCTTGGTTTAAGGATGTTCTAACTTCTTTTAGGGATTTATACTTGATTCAATGTTAATGTAGTTGGTTTTATTGTTAATGATGTTTGGTGTTATGATTATTTGTTGTAATTGCATGCTTCGGTAATAAATCAAGAGATTGAACCAAATGTAAAATCAATAGATTGGTTAATGAGAGTTAAATAATCTAATAGGCCATGCAAATAATCAAATCGGTAATTATAAGTAGAGAGATCTCGTGTGAGGACCCGATTATTTATTGGAATGCTTAAGAACTAATTAGGTTGTATGTTGTTTGCTAATAAAGAGATTACATCTTCGGTAATTCAACTTAATTAGGGTTTATAATTTAGGGCTTAGTGATTACAACTCGAAAGAGACTAATCCACCTTTCGAAAGTCTAGGACTGACACCGCATTAACACAAAAGTGACAAGTTAGCATTGATGATAGGATAAATCCCCTTTCTCATAATTTGTTAATCTTCCTTATTTGAATTTCAATTTTCAATTGGTGGTGCTCAAATTTAATTTCTTGCATTAATTTAGAATTCTCATTTCAACATTTTCAATTATTTACTTTTTTGCTTAGTTTTTATTTTCACTTTAATTACACTTTTAGACCTAAGACAAATTAGGATTCGATTTTTTCACTAATTCCTCGTGGGATTGACACCTTATATACTACACTACGACCCGTGTGCTTGTGGAATATTGAGGGTTATATGATTAAAACTTACTCAACAAAGCTTTTCTAGGTCACAAGTCAATTATACTTTTAACGATCTGAGGCTATTTTTGGAACAAAAATATGTGGAAAAGCCTCAGATAAAACATAAAAGAATCAAGAGTATATAAGGAAGAGAAAAACATCACTTGACAGTTAGGAAAAACATAATAAGAGGAGATTAAAAAAGCAAAATCTCAAAAACAAAAAATTGAAGGTTTTAGCCCAGAGCAAAGAAAAGAAGAAATCCAAATCCAATTTTCTACTTTTTTTCTTATTTCCTTATTGTTGTTGGATATTAATGATGTTTCATTAGAATATATAGTTCCATCTATAGATTGCAAAATTCCTTTTAGGAATTACTTCTGATTTATTTTTTAAACTTTACATTATTGATTTAGTGAAATATGCTTGTGATGTTTATTGCTTTATATTCCATTTGAATCGATTGGTTAGTTTGGATTGCTTGTGATATATTGCACAACGAATAAACATCAACTTAATAAGAAATTGAAGAGAGATATTATTATTAGTTATTCATAGGATTGCTTCAAAAATCCAATTACATAATTATAAAAAATTTAATAGATTGAGAGATTGTAATTTAATTTCTATCTATTTTAATTTTGGTTACTTAATTAGATATCAAGTGAGGATAATTATAATTATTAGGTATCTAGGATTAAGTAGTAATAAATTAAGAAGGTAAAGTGAAAACAAATAACGATAGAAGTAATTCATAGTTGTCATTATTGATCAATCAATCAAATTTAATATTACTTAATTCATTGTTAGTTATTAATTCTTTATTTTTATTTTAATTCTTAGTTATTCTTCTTATTTTTACCTTAAACAAAGTTTATAAGATTGTTGGGTGCCTAATATAACGTGGTGATACTTTTTATGTTATGAGTTACGATATGTATAGTTATAGTAAAGAAAATTTTTAATTTAAAACTTTAACAATTTTTTGACGTCATTGTCTAGTGCCTATTGTGCTTCAAGTTACCTCGCTTTAAGGACTTTAAGACTTTTTATTTATGTAATTGCAAGTGTATGAACATAAGATATATGAGGATTTTAAGCAAACTAAAAGACACGCAAGTTTCTGACATCACCAAGTAAAAAAGGAAGATTGGAAAAGCAAGACGTCAAGAAGCAATAGAGAGGACAATGATGGATGAAAGGAATCAAGGAGAATAAAACAGAACCCTTATGGACTTCATAAGGCTAGGGATCAATGCTAACTAACAAGGCATAACAAGACCACTAATGTAGACCAACACTTTTGAAATTAAACCTGCATTGTTGAATATGCTACAAACTAATGTCCAATTTTATGGACAGGTCAATGAGGATCCTAATGCTCATTTGGCCAACTTTTTGGAGATTTATGACACATTTAGAAATAATGAGCTGTTGGAAAATATAACCAAGATAAAGCTCTTTCTGCTTACATTTAAAGATAGAGCCAAGGCATGGTTGAACTCTCTCAACCCAAAGAAAGTCACAACATAGGAGTAGCTGGTGCAAGACTTTTTAGCTAAATATTTCTTTTTAACAAAGACCACTATGATCATAAAGAAGATTGCTAGTTTCTAGCTAAGCGAAGGGGAGTTATTGTTTGAAGCAGGAGAGAGATTCAAAGAGTTGTAAAGGAGTTGTACTCAACATAACTTAAGCTAAGAGTTCCTTTTGTAAGCATCTATAATGGTGTGAATCCGCCCACATAAAATACCATTGATGCAGTAGCTAGTGGTTCGCTAATAAGGAAAACATTTGATGTAAGACATAATTTGTTAGAAGAGATGGCAAACAAAAACTGTCTACAGATGTCAGAGAGGAGTAAACAATGACCAAACTTTATAGATCAAAAATGAGTGTTTTTTATCGATTCAGTGATAGCATAATATGCTAAAATAGAAAACTTGGCCAAACAATTGAATAGACTGAAAGCCACTTCTTCCAACCACTCAAAGCATTTTAATATAGATGTAAATTATGTAGACAAGACAGTCACGTCTCAGCTGATTGCTTCCTAGTGGAAAACACCAATATGGAGCAGCTCAGCTACTTGTGAGCACAATAAGGTCGGGGTGGTAATAACCCCTATTCCAACACTTATACTTTTGAATGGAACAATCACTCAAATTTTTCTTAGTGTAAAAATATTGTAGGGAATCCAATGACAACTTAGGGCCCACAAGAATTTCAATAAGATAGACTTGATTCTTTGTAATTGAAGATGGACAAGTTAATGTATATGTTTTATTCCAAATTTGTGATCCAAGATGAGAACCAAACGAGCAAGGAAACCAAGCTCAATCAAGTTGAAAAGAACCATGCATCTTCCATTCGCAATATGGAGGTTCAAATGGTCTAATTAACCAATGCATTGTCTTTATAAAGTGTGGGAAGTCTCCTGAGAAACACAGAGTCTAATATGAGGGAGCAACTAAAAGCAAAGTTCCTCAAGGATATACTATAAAAAAAGTGAACTTGGGAGGAAAGTCAAATGATCACCTTGACAAAAAGTTGTACTCTATAATTACTAACCATATACATTCAAAATTAAAGAACTCAGGGAGTTTTACTATACCTTATTTCACTGATAATTTAGAATTTGCTAAATGTTTATATTACTTAGGTGAAAGTATTAATTTTATTCCTTTGTCAATTTTTAGGAAATTAAGGCTAAGAGATGTGAAGCTGAATTTCATGGTCATCTAGTTAGTGGATTAACCTATAAAAAAATTGTTTTGTATGGTGGAGAAAGTGATAGTCAAAGTGGATAAATTCATCATTTCGGTGGACTTTATAGTGTGTGGTGAAGAATGATAGTCAAAGTGGACGAATTCATCATTTCAGTGGACTTTATAGTGTAAGAATTTAAAGATGATATGAATTTCCCACTAATTCTTGACTAACCATTTATAAACACGGGAAGAGCATTGGTAGATGTCCACAAAGGAAAATTTATTATTCAGGTTGGCGATGAGCAAGTTGAATTAAACATGAATAAAGTATTTAAGAATAAAAAAAGTAACTCTTACATAAAGATGGATATAGTTGATGACTGCATAAAAGATCAAGAGGAGTGCAATATAAAAGAAGGGAGTGTTAGGGAAGTAGAAGATGAAAGAGAACTAGGAAAGGATGAATTAGGGGTTAAACTAAAGCAAGAGATATTACTAAGAACAAAAGCGCCTGTACCACCTTCCATTAAGAAACTACCCACTCTCGAGTTGAAGCCCTTACCTACACATCTTAGGTATACCTTTTAAGGAAAAGGTCAAAGTTTACCCATGATAATTTTAAACTAGCTAGATGAAGAATAAAAAAAGAGAGTGATAGAGACCATTAGGAAGAGGATGAGACCTATAGAATGGAAACTCTCTAACATAAGAGGCATAAGTCCTACTATGGTGATGCATAGGAAGGTTGTGAGAGAGGGCTAAAGAAGGCTAAACTCTCATTTAAACGAAGTGTTCAAGAAAGAATTAGTGAAGTTTTTGAATGTATGTATTATTTAACCTACTTTGGATATTAAATGGGTTAGTTTGGTATAATATGCACCTAAGGAAGGAGGCATAATAGTGATAGAGAGTGAAAATAGCAAGATTATCTCTACTCGCATAGTCACAAGTTGGAGAGTTTGCATTGATTACAAGAAGGTCAACATGGTGACTAAGAAGGATCTCTTTCCTTTAAAATTTGTGGATAAAATGTTGTAATAGAAAGTTTATGATGATTGAATTAGGATGGTTAGCATGAAGTGTTGATGATGAAGTGTGCACGATACATGAATTGGATACTTTTCTGTTTTGTTTTTTATGCATGAGAACCGTAAGTTATAGGTTGTTATATGGATGATTTAGATTGAGATTTGAAGTTTAAATGAAGGTGAATTTATGCTAAAGAAAGGTGCTAGTGAAGTGTTCTTGAATTTGGAAAAAAAAATAGGACTATATATATGATGAGATTAAGTGAATGAAAGTTTCTGTTTTGTTTTTGTATATATGAAAGATAAATAGTTTATGAGCTACCAATTGAATGATTTTAAGATAACTTGGAGATGAAATTGATAAGGAATTGAAGTATAATTAAGTTATAATTGAGGTATAATTACTAGACTTATATGAAGATGTTTTGAATTTGGTATAAACGTATTAGAATATAGAGAAATTAAAGGAAAACGGAGAGTGAACATTCGGTTCACTCAACCTACGATCGTGGGAAGGTCCTTCATAATCTTAGGCAATGCTTTGAAATAAAAAACTTCTGTTTTGTATAATTGTTGAACCACATAAGGATCACTTTACATTGGTGTATTTGGACTTGATTGAGACTTGAAATGAACCTAAATTGTTGCTTGATTCATTGGTTAAGAGTTTGATAAGTTTAGGTTGTTAATTGATGTCATACCTTAAGGAATGGATTGTCTTGATATTAATGTATTGAAATATGGAAATTATGAGTTGTTAAAGGAATTAAGATGTTCTTATAAATGTAAATATGATTCAAAGGATATGAGTAATATGTATCAGATATAAATGAATGAACATTAGAGAACATAAAGTAATTGTGAGTGAGAATTGGATAATTATATGAACGTATATGATTGATGAATAAATTAAGCTTACTTAAGGTATAAACTTAATTGCAAAATGGTAGTATACAAGCTATAAAGTTTGAATGATTTGAAAGCATATAAGTACTGTCAAAATATTTATATATTAATACATACGTGGAATGTCAATTGAGCATCCATTGAAACATGATATATATATACATGTGAATGATTTAATAATCATATGATTGATGACTTAATGATGTTTGAAATATGTACATATTGCATGAAGATAGATAAACAAGTTGATCATCTACATCCAGACATTGCCGGATCATCAAGGCAATAGCTTATCTGGAGCATACTGTGAGCTAACATAGATGTGTAAACTCAATTATATATGTTTCTGTCTGATCTATATGCTGAATATGAAATGTGAGAATAATTGAATGTGAAATGCCGGAAGGAATATGAAATGTGTGAGCAATTAAATGTGAATTGCCAGACTCAGATCTGATAAATTTGATACATGTGACAGAAGCACATAGGAATGAAAGGTAATGAAACATGGCATTTGGAATGATGCACCTGAAGTAAATCACACGTTAATATAGAATTCACGTACAATATACGAGATACACAAGAAGGGGGTTGAATTGTGTATTCTTTTCGTGAATACAAAAACTTTAATATATCTTGTTAAGAACTT
>JANQAP020000583.1:5977855-6007891 GCA_026874005.2 Erythroxylum coriaceum
CAATTTATTTATAATAGATTTTGTTGTTCACCAACTCTATGGCCATACTATTTTGCAGATTTTGTGTTCCTCTTTTTACTTGGAGCCAAAAATCACATAATTTGTGTGGCATCCTCAGGTACATTTTTCTCTGCCCACCACATTTAGTCTAAAACCAAGAAAATTGTTTCAATTTTAATCCCTTTCTTCTTTCTATCTTTGTAAATTTGTATCAAAGTGTCCTATTCTATTCCAACAACATCAACAACTCAAGTCAACTGTATATAACTATACATCTACAGGTATGTGAATTAGTAGTAACCTTTATTGTTTTATATATCAGTTGTCATTTCATTTTTTTGTATATTGTTTACTTAATTGGTGCGTATGAATTAATACAACATTGTTGACTGCATGTAATATTAAATATAAGTTTTTTAATGTAATATAAAACAAAAAATGCATGTTATAAGTCTATTATCTTATTGTATTGTATAGCTAAATGGATAAGAGTTAGATGTCTCATCGAAAATGGTCAACTGAATACATAGAAGGAGTTAAGAGTTTTATGTAATTTGTAAAAGATCAAATGGGTGATGAATGTAGTATTCGGTGTCCATGCATCAATTGCTTAAATGTGGACTTCCAAAGTTAAGATGTTTCTTATAATCACTTGCTCATCTGAGGCATAGACAAATTCTATAGTCCATGGCTTTATCATGGTGAACGTAAGGAAGCAAGTTGTAGTAGAAGTGTCGGTACATCTTATGTTGAGAGTTAGAATAATGATGTTGATGATTGTGAAGTGAATGATGATGGTGATGATAGGATTGATGAGATGTTAGACGATTGTTAGAATTATATGGAGACTATGAATGAAATAGGAATGCCTAACATAAATGGTAGTATGACAGAAGATAATTTTGGAAAGTTATAGAAAGTTGCTCACGAACAATTATATCCGAGATGCTCTAATTTTTCTCAACTCTCATTTATGGTGAAGTTGCTACATTTGAAGGTTTATAATAAATGGAGTAAAAAGTCGTTTGACATGTTAATTGACTTATTAAACGATGCATTACCTATGGGACATAAGTTACCAAAATCTTACTATGATGCGAAGAAACTGTTAAAGGACCTTGGATTGGGATATATTTCAATTCATCCTTGTAAATACGACTGTGTTCTTTATTGGAAGGAAAGTAAAGAACTTTAGGAGTGTTCTATTTGTGGTAAATCAAGGTGGTGGGTGAATGATGGGAGAGGGAAAAAGATACCAATGAAAATCATTCGATACTTTCCTATTAAACCACGATTACAAAGGTCATTTATGTCAACAAAAACAGCCATAGATATGAGGTGACATAAAGAGAAACGCATTGATAATAACATTATGCATCACCCAGCTAACTCAATGGCATGGAAAGAACTTGATAGAAAGTTCCCATGGTTTGTACAAGATTGTCGTAATGTTCGACTTGTATTGGCATCAGATGGATTTAATCCTTGCGATAATATGAGTAATTCATATAGCATGTGGTTGGTGATTCTAGTCCCATATAATTTACTTCCATGGTAGTGTATGAAGAAGCCTTTTATATTGTTGTCTTTGCTTATTCCAGGACCTACTGCTCCTGGTAAGGATATCAATGTTTACTTGCAACCATTAATTGATGACTTAAACAATCCATGGGAATATGGATTACAAACTTTTGATGTTGTTGAAGGCAACACATTTACAATGCATACCGCTGTATTGTGGACTATAAATGATTTCCCAGCTTATGGGAATTTGTCAGGGTGAAGCACTAAAGGCTATATGACTTGTCCTGTCTGTAATCATCAAACATATTTAACAAAGATACGAAGTAAAATATGTTATAGGGGTCATCGTCGTTATTTAAAACATGAGTATAGATGGCGAAAAAGTAAACAGTTTAATGGCCTCAGTTGAGTTGGGTGAAGCTCTGATGCAATTCTTGGATGATGACATTGTTTACCAGCTGTCACATTTGGGTAACATTACACCTGGCAAACACCCAAGTAATAGAAAGCATAAGAGAAATGATATTGAACTGAATTGTACTAAAAAAAGCATATTTTTCAGCTTGCTATATTGGAAGGAATTACTATTAAGGCACAATCTTGATGTCATGCATATTGAGAAAAACATTTGTGAGGTCATTTTAGGGATCGTTATGGAAATTGATGAGAAATCCAAAGACATTATTAAGGCTAGACTAGACTTGGAAGACATGAATATTAGAAAAGATTTGCATTTGAGAAGAAGAGATGATGGATCATACTTTATTCCCCCTGCTTGTTACAACATGTCAAAAAGTGAGAAACAAGCATTTTGTCAGTTCCTCCAATTAGTCAAATTTCCTGATAGGTATACATCTAATATAGGTCATTATGTGAATGTTAAAGAGGAAAAACTGTCAAGGTTGAAAAGTTATGATCGTCGTGTACTTTTGCAACGACTACTTCCTGTTGGAATACGAGAGTATTTGCTAAAGGATGTGTCCGTTACTTTAGGTCAAGTGGGAGAGTTTTTTAAGCAATTATGTTGCAAGACACTTAAAGTTAAAGAGCTTAATAAATTGGAGAAAGATATAGCATTGATTCTATGTAAGCTTAAACTATCATTCCCCCCATCGTTTTTTGATGTTATGGTTCATTTGGCAATTCACTTACCATATAATGCAAAACTTGGTGGACCGTTACAATTTCGATGGATGTTTCTGATTGAAAGGTAATTCATATTAAATTCAACAAGTTTTTCCTATGTTATTTGTTTGTAATAATTCCTAAGTTTTTAATTATTTATGTTCAGGTTTTTATGCTCTCTTAAGCATTATGTATCTAATAGAGCTTGACCAGAGGGTCTATTGCAGAGGCTTATTTAGCAAATGAATGCTTGAATATTTGCTCAATGTACTTAACTGATATGAAGACAAGATTTAATAAACCAGAACGTAACGTTGATTTTAATGACGATGGTGGGTTGTCTATTTCCTCCCAAAAAGTTAGGCCACTTGGTGCAGGTAAATATGTCAAGTTAAGTAAGGACGAATTTGAAATTGTCCATTAGTATATTTTGAACAATTGCGAAAACATCTATACATACATGGAGTACGTATATTCCTTTTCATTCAAACAATCATATTACAATTTCCTTCATTAACTCTAAGATCTTACTGTGTTTTTTTCCAATAGAGAGCACAAAGATACAATTCACAGCAAAAGGATCGTTAATGTTGAAGAAAGACATAGGCAGAAGTTTGTATCATGGTTTAGAAATCAAGTAAGTTTCATATTAATTACATATTATGAAACTATGAGAATATTTCTCATCCTCATATTTATTTTCAATTTGTCGTATAGATGATACGGTTACATAACCGTAACGTGCAAGAAGTGACAATAGCATTATGTATTTTGGCATGTGGGCTTCATATTTGTGGGAAGAAATACACAGGTTGTATTGTTAATGGGGTGTGATATCATATACCAGATCGAGATAGTCGAGTTAAAAGTCAAAATAGTGGGGTTGTCGTTGAAGGATGTCATGACGACGAAATCATTGACTTCTATGGTTTCATATCTGAAATTATAGAGTTGCACTACATCAAGGATAAGAAGGTTGTTCTACTTAAATGCAAATGGTTTGATCTAACTGACATGAGAGTGAACGGTCATATTACTAGCATAAATGTTAGTAAGACATGGTCTGATATGATCCTTTATCCTTGCAACTGAAAGGGATATTGGTGAATTGGATGAAGATGCTAATGAAATATATCAAGATATTAGATTGGAGATAAATAACGAAGGCATTCCAGTAGAATAAGCAAAGATATCATCATTCCATAGGAGAGATGTCGAGCCCAAATAGTTCAACTGGATGAAGTCTAACCCCATTTTATCTTACAAACAGATGAAGACTATACTCAGGATGACTTTAATGACAATGACGATACTTTGCTGGAATATATTAGTGATGAAGAATCAAACAATAATGTACTTAATGATGATAATTTTCTTCATCTTGATCATGATGATTAAAAGTAAGTTTCATTGTTTGTATTGTTTCAAATGTTAATAAGACAATTATAGGTTTTACGTTTTTAATATTGTAGTTATGTTAATTTATGATGACTATAAGCATATTTTTAATGTTTCAGTTATATTTTAGCGGATGTGGATGATTTTCAAATTCTTGATCATGACAATTTTTGTAAATAAATTGTTTTTGTTGTTTGAAATGTCAAGAAGATAATTGTCTGATGTTGTTGATGTTTTACACAGGTTCATTATAATGGCACCTGATCGAAACAAAGAAAAGAGGGTAGTAACGGGCGATGAAGTTTCTCCTACAGAACAACTAGCAATTGCATCATCGAATGAGGAAAGTCAGCAATAACAACCTTTAACAACATCGTCTGGTAGTCACGAGGGATCTTCAGGTATGTTATTAATAACCAAACATATTTACATTTATGCTCTCATTACGTGTTTAGTGTGTTTTTATCATTATGTTTTTTTTTAAGTTCCAATACTAGCCTCAGAAAATGAGGTAAAGGTAAGACAAAAGGAGCTAAGCTGTAATGGATGAATGTTGTAATGAATACTAAGTTGTCAGTGACGATTAACCCTATGCAACAATGCCCAGTGGATAAGATTCAAGGTGCAAAATTGGCCACTAAGTTGGGCGTGGTAGTAAGGAATGAGTTGCCTTGCCTTCAATATGTCAGACAATTGAAGGAAGACAACTTGCTGCAAAATGCTTTGGATAAATTTGCAGTAATATTTCAATTCATTTCATTTTATGTATTGCAATTTTACTTAACTAAAATAATAACTTATCTAATACATGTTTTCATAGATGAAGCTCAATATTGTTGATATCGACACGCCTGAGGTTTTAAGCAGTGTTAGTTCACTGTTGAAACAAAGAGTAAAGGATCATCGATATCGACTTCATAAATATTATCAGTCTTTCCCTTCCAATGAAGAAGCAAGGAGACATGTTCCGGAACGGGTGACTGAAGAAAATTGGAATGAAATGTGTGATTATTGGGCTTCAGCGAAGGTTCAACTTTGTTTTTTTCCTCTCCATATTTCCTTCCATTAATTATGTTTAAACATCTCATAACTACTTCTCTTAATTTAGGAAAAGTGTGAGAAAGCTTAGGCCAACAGAGCAAAAATGAAGACTCCTCATAACACTGGCTCCAGATCATTTGTTGTCGTTCGAAAAGAATTTGTAAGTGTAACATTTTCAATTTATTATTCTATTTTTTAATACAATAAATTCTAATTGGTTATTTTTTTTAAATTCATATTATAGCGTCAAACACAACTGCAAGGGTAACAATGTGATAAGATCACACTGTACAAGCACACATACTACAAGGAAGATCAAGGCTGGACGTTTTAAGAGGCACAAAGTAATTATGTAAGTACAAAGAAATTAATATTACAATTTATTTTTCTATATAATATTAAGTAATAATTTATTAGTTAACTCAATTTTCTACTTGAAATTGTAGGACAAGATACAGGAGTTGTTGCAGACATCATTGGCTGAGGGGAATGAGCCCAATGCCGATGACATTGGCAACAATATCTTTGGTACACGATCAAGCTATACCAAAGGTCTTGGATATGACCCTAAGCCTATTGGTACCTCTTCGTCACGACCAACATATGTCATGGAGCTTCAAGAGGAGAGCCAGGCACTGAAGACAAAATTACAATATACAAAAGATAAGTTAAATCGTGGACTAAAAGAAGTAAACAAGCTTAAAAAGATGGTAAAACAATTACTAGGCCCAGCATATGTTAATAGTAGTGAAGACGATGAGGAGTCTTAGTTTGTGTTTGACTTGTAATTATTTTTTTAATGAAATACATTCCATTTTTAATGTTTGTTTAATTTCAATTTATTATTATTTAAAAAATATATAACTAACATTAATTATAAATAAATAATTTTAATATTTCAAAAAGTCTTAAAAATTGTAATAAATTAAAAAAAATTCATTTTAACAATTATAATAATTATTAAATTCAAAATTAAAATCTGTCACTAAATAATATTAGCTACAAAAAATTTCGTTACAAAAAGTCTTAAAATTTGTAATAAATTAAAATAAATTCGTTTTTAACAATTATAATAATTATTAAATTCAAAATTAAAAATTTTTCACTAAATACTATTAGCTACCAAACCATATGCGTCACAAAAAGTCATTAACTACGTATAAGTCGCTAAAAATATTTTGCTACAACAATGTATTAGTAGTTAAAAGTATTTTGCTACTAAAACAAAATCGTAATAAAAAACTATTAGCTACCAAAGTCTAATTCATCACAAAAAGTTTTTACTTACGTTTACAGAAACATCTCTAAAAATATTTCCCTACAACAAAAATTTAGTAGCTAAAAGTATTCTGCTAGCAAAATAAAATCATCACTAAACATAATTACCCACAAATATTGTTTAGTAGGGAAAAATTTTTATCTACGAAAAAGAAACGTGGCAAAAAACTATGTACGACGTTCCTTAGTATCGCCGGTTATATGTTTTACTAATGAATTATTTGTATCGAAAACACTTTTTGACGATGACTTTAAGAAAACATCGTGGATGTTGTTTTGCTCTTGGGGTTCAGCCACGATTTTGGCGATGATATCTTTTCATCACAAATTAGTATTTGCGATAATTAATTATTGTTTAGCGACGTTTATTTTTGTCACTAAATGTTCTATTTGTTGTAGTGTACGTTCGAGCATATGCTCTATGAGAATAGTACGTAAAGTTAGAGACTGAAAATTTGTGCAATTATAGTGGTTGAGATGAACCAATTTTAAAAATGGCTCATAAGATAGGATAAAAAAAGAATCAAGTTTCAGAATAAGATACGAATTAAGATTCGTGCTTTATTATAATTTATATGTTAATTATGATACGAATTAAAGTGATCTTGATTCTCAGGAAATCAAAATAAGAAAAAAAGTTTCGTAATTATTCTGCTATGGTCGAGGTCGAATCTCATCACGATTTCCCAACACTTTAGTGACCAATGTAAGAGAATCGTAGTGGTTAACTGATATCTCAATCTTTCTTGATAAAACAAGACAGAAATTTGATAATCAGGTACAGAAATTTCCTGTCGTCAGAGGATCATGGTCATAGGCTTCACCAGCTTTAACGAATCTACCTTTCACACGTTTTCTTGTATCTGCCCTGGCTTTACGAGAAGCATACCTTATTTGTTTACCAAACCTGCGTGACAAGAATAGAAAATATAAAAAGCATATGAAAAGGATTGTCCCGTCGAGGCTCACGAAGATATAAATAACATCGGAAATCTTCTTTAAATAACAGATGTTCCATGAAAATTTCCTTCAAAAATATCAAAAAATTAATGTTATCTTTTCAACAGAAAATTTTATTTTATTTTCTACAAATAATTGAAGTCTTTTATCAGGAAATGAATGATGAAGCAGGGATGTTTACATAATATGAATTTTAGGACTTACGTGCGTGTCTTTTTCTTTTCGTTGTATCTCATTTTTGCCTTGTGCCTTGCCTGTGGGCAACTAGCCTCCAAATTAGATTCCCATGGAGATTCCCCAGTTAGAAAAACCGGTGATAATCCACAGTCTTGATAGTCAGTAGCACTACTTTCACCAGTAATATTGGATAGTGAAAGAGATATGCTTGAATGAAGTTGTCCACTGCCAATGGGAAAGCCAAGGTTGATGCTTTTATTGCAATTAGTAAGGCAACCAATATTCACATGAGCTGGCCTTACAGCAGGCGATGATTGAAAAGAGATCGATTCATGATGTCCTGATGATGTTGCCTATTCTCCACAAAGTTTGATTAATAATAAGAACAAATAACAAAACCATGCATGCGCAGCAGTTATACCATTTGAAAAAACAAAGAAAACTAAAGACAAAATATCATTATATACTCTTTTTCCGATTCGCAGTTATTTTAAATAATTTCAATACAAAGTAATTATTTGATACAGATAGTTGCAATTTTGTATCATTCTAAGGCAAAAGAAATGAAAGAGTGTCAAAATCTCGTAACATCAGCGAACATGGGAGTAATCTGCTGGATGTCCTTATCGTTGTCAAAACTCAACTGGAAACCTAGTAAAAACATGGAGTACGCATACGAAGTTGAAAAAGGATTTTGACAAATTATTAGAAATGAACAATCAAAGTCGCTAGTGAAATGTGTTATAGCAAATTAAACATATCTTATACGCAACTGTGAGTGTTCCATAAATATACTACAAATATAAGAAGATTAAACCATCACCTTTGATAGGTTTGTCTCTTCTGTTATCAATGCCTGTTCAATATTGTGAAGAGTGTAATTTTGATTCCGTGAAATGACAGTAGGTGAACTAAGCCATGATTCAAAGTCGGAACAAGCTGCTACGTCATTCAACTTACTATTAACCAGACCAGGCAAACCATCATTATTATTCTGGTTCAAACAATTCTCAAGACAATTCTCACTCGTAGGAATGGCGGAAACCGCCTCCCATCCTGGATCATAATCACCTGGGGAAGATATCTCAAGAATAGATGACCAAATCTTTGAAAAATCGGCCATAGAAGGGCACCCAATATAATAATTCAACGCCTTGAGTCGATGACCCAAACTTGAACACCCATTAGGGCTACAATCACAGCCTTGACAAATTGACAAATTGTCATCAAAACAACGAATCACGGCAGGATGTGACATGCACTTATCGCACAACAGTGAACGAGGATGTTTACGCGACAAAGAGTTGGCAGAATGCACTTGTCCATCACAATGCAAGCATAATCTCGCCAAGTCTGACTTACAATAAACCACTGCTCTTGCTACTCCACAAAACTCACAAACAGGTTCCACCCTTTCCTTGTTACCCTCCTCTAATCTCATCACCATTGGATTATTCATACCCATAGTTCCCGCTAGAAGATAAACGGCTTTGTTCAAGATCCAAATGCGAATCCTTGGATCATAACAAAGCCACTGGCAGCTTCAAAATGCAGGGAGGGCCCTCATTTCACATGTTGGCAAGAACATCAATTACCAGTAAGAGAATGATAAAAATAGAATCAGCTAATATGAAGTAATAAGTTGGCCATTAACAAAAGGAATGAGAATGGATATTGCTGCAAGTAATCAAAGGACAGAAACAGAAAAACAAAACCAAAGAAAGCTAGATAAGGCAAGAGATGGGAGTACAGGGCTTTTTAACTATTCTGTCAATTTGTGACACACTATTTAATGCGAAAAAAAGAGTAAATTATTAATTCACGGTTTCCCTCGGATTACTTTGTGATCGCCACATGGCAAAAGGTGGGCTTTGTAATTGATACTGTGCTGACATGGACGAGCATAACCTGCAGTAGGACGATTTTGGTATGGCCAGCCTCATCGCTCGGCTCAGTTTTAGGTTAAGAGCAAGAGATGATCACAAACTAAATGTCAAATCATCCCTAAGATCGTGGGAAATTGAAGTGAGTTTGTAGTTTCATTTCTCGAGATCTCTGGTGAAGTAATGGGTAATGTATTTTTTACTTTGTGGTGAGGAAAGCTTATGACATGGCAAAACATGCCCGCTGATTATAACTTTTCATTTTTCCTATTGATTATTGTTTCGTGACTTCCAAATATTCTAATTTAAGTCAAAATGATTTTACTGTTGTTTATTTTAGTTTCCATCTTCTGGGCCATACCTGGACGCTAATCCCCACCACGTGACCTAAACTCGAAGTCACGATAGATCCTGGCCACTATTGCGCGTAAAGTTTCAATCTTTCGTCTGCACATTAGCCAATATATTTGTAGTTCTTTTTTCCTTTTCAAAGTAAAAAAATGCATTAAAACCAAAAAATCAAACGAGTACAATGGTAACTGATCGAAGAGCAACCACACAAGAGAACTGAATGCTACTGCAGAATCACTATGGTAACTGATCGAAGACCCGCTAGAAAGTAAACAAAAAGCAACCATACAAGAGAACTGAATGCTACTGCAGAATCACTATGGTAACTGATCGAAGACCCGCTAGAAAGTAAACAAAAAGCAACCATACAAGAGAACTTAATGCTACTGCAGAATCACTATTCCAGGATACGAAGCCAAATATTGCATATAATCCTCACTAAAACTGATAAAGTAGAACATTTAAGGTAAAACTTTCCATCTCAAAATTAAGATAAGAAGTCTTGAGGGTTGGGACTTCTGTTGCAAAAAAGTTTTTCTATTCCTCTCCCTTTTGATATTATACGTGTCACAGTTGATTACTAGCCTAAAAACTGTCATGCTTGTGCATGTGTGAGTCTAACTCTCCCTGCCCGGCTAATAAAAGTAGACTAACAATTTTTTTGGATAATTATTCTACATGGCTGCAAGATTTTGAACTAAAACATGGAGGAATAAGGGCATTCGTGGAACAAATTGCTTACACTTTCATGTTCTAGACAATAAAGCTTGCAAGAAGAATTGTTAGAAGAGGTCCCTTTATAACTTGTCTGAGGTACCTAAATTTTTGTTTAGTAGATTGAATATAATATAAACTCAATTAAAATAATATACAAATAGTTAAAAGTATATAAGTTATACAAATCTGCATTGGTAAAACGTGTAAAATATGTTGTCCTAACGACTTTCGACCAATCTCTTGATGTTCATTGATTTATAAGATGATCTCCAAAATAATAGCAAAAAGGCTCAACAGTGTACTACAAAGTCTGGTAGATGCCTCTCATTGTGCTTACATTCCTAATAGGCATATTGGAGATAATATAGTAATTGCACAAGAACTTTTCAAACATTACAACACGAGAATACTAGTAAGAATTGTGCAATTAAGCTAGATTTTCAAAAGGCCTATAACAAGGTGGATTGGAATTTCATCCTCAATTTGCTAAAAACTTTTGGATTCCCTTGTATCTTTATTGATTGGATTCAATAATGCATCTCAACTGTATCTTACAAAATTTTGGTGAATGGTCAAGCTTCTCCTCCTATTTAAGTTGCTAAGGGATGTTGAGGAAGTTTTATATTAAGTAATAAAACTCTCAATACTCGCAAGTATACGAATTGTATTTTATAGTATAAGAGATTATCATTCCTACAAAGATTATGCAATAGCTAACAATTTGAATCTAACTTTGTCTAAGGTAACACAAAATTGATTTGAATAAAATTAAATAACATAATATAAAACAAATAATAAAATGAAACAATCAAACAATTAACAAGTGAGCTACCAATAAAAATTGAGATTGATTAAGACTGAATATTTAGGAACTATTCTTTCTCTATTTCATTCCCTTAGTCTTGTTGAATCAATTTATGTGTTTTATCCTAGATTTCCTAAGGTATTAATGACTCTCTCTTGATTTACAAACTATTCCTAGCGTCTTCAATTAGATCTTAAGTAATCTATTAGATAATCAATTTCAGAACCAAGATCTCTCTTCGATTGATCATTAACTTGATAAATTTTGGTCTATTAAATTGCCAACTCTTGTTGTACAATCTAATAATAATGACTTTCAACTCACTCTCTCGATTTGTGATTAAGTTTATACATGAACAATTATCACAAACATCTAGAAATATATTGAATTCAACAATGAATAATGACACAAAATAAATCCAGAATATTTCCTAATTTGAATTTAGAATTCCATGAACATGTCTAACATCAACGAAATCAAATTACACATCAAGGATAACAAAAGAAACAAAAAAGAAAAGAGAAAAACCTATTTAACACCTTGATCTAGAATCCTGGAATTTCTTGATATTCTTCTTTATCTCTCCACTTTGATCGACTTTAAATCAATGGTTGTCGAATTTTTTTGCGTTTTTGTTGTTCTTAAATAGTTTTTGAGGCTTTTAGGGCTCTTTCTAGGATTTTCCCACTTAATTTGGCTCCAAAATTAACCTCAAAATGTCAAAAAACCAAAAACCTCTGGCATGATTGTGCCCTTAAAGGCACGACCATTCTCCTGCTATTTCACTTTTGAGCACAATCACGCTCCTTGAGGCACGATTATGTCACCTTCAAACTTCTTCCATCCTGTTCATTCTTCAATTTCTTGATTTCTAACACTCACAAATACATCAAACACCTCTTGAAACATAAAATTAAGATTCAATTCTTGCTCTAAATCAAGCGAACACTTGGAATACATAAAAACACTAACAATAACATAATTCTAAGCCTATACATATGATAATCATCTAAGAAACATTCAAAAACACACTTAGACAAAACATAATATAATCTACACCTATCAAAGCTATCAAAGGTGATCCTACTTCACCTTCCCTGTTTTCATTGATTTCTAAAGTACTTACCAGGTTGATTAAAAGAATTACTTTAAGGAACTTCAACTTTAAATTCCATGCAAAATGTAAGAAACTCAACATAATCAGCCTCATTTTTGCTGATGACATTTTTATCTTTACCAAAACTAATATTAAATCCATCAATCTTATCCCAAGGTGTGCAATACATTCACTTCCATATCTGGTTTGTCCATAAACTCTGAAAAATCTAGTTTTTATCTCTCAACTAGTGCCTCTTAGTTAACCACAAGGGTATCTGATATCACTAGTTTCAAAATTGCTCCAACTTCCTATTACATACCTTGTCGTACCTATCTCTTCCATAAAACCAACATTTATGGATTTCAAGCCCCTTATTATTAGCATTAACAATACAACTGTGATAATTGTAGGTTGCATGATGTTTTAGTAGGCATTTTAGTATGTTTTTAGTGGTAAATTAATTAATTCATGCATGTTTAGGGTGTTAGTTAGTTAGATATTTGTGTTTTGAGTATTTTATGGGTTGGAACACGTTATTGAGCTTTAATATTGTGTGTTTAAGGTGCCTTGATATGTTTGTTAGTGTTTCAGATCAAATATCGAAGAACGGAGATAATTCGAAGGAAACCTGGAGTAAGAAACAGGGCCACAATTGTCGCCCATTTGCCACGATTGCAACATAAGCTTGGTAGGTCTGCCACGATCATGACAGAGAGCAAAATTAAGTGCCACGATCGTGCCACTATGGACCACAATCATGGCCTGCACGACAGCAGACATAGAATGGTTTCTAAAATGTGACTTTTTGAGGGATATTTTGGACTTTTAGGCCCAAGTAAACCCTAATGTTTGCCTTAAAGGGAAAAGAAATAAATAGAAGAGAAAGAACCCTAAGGGAGCTCTAATTTCTATCACTTTGGGAAAACTCCAAGAAGAAAGAAGAAGAAGAAGAGAGAGAAGAGGAAGAAGAGGAGAGACGAGCGGGCTTCTGTTGTTGGTGCTTTCCTAAGCCATCCCAATCCTGTCTAAGTGACGTTTTCTTTTCATCTTTGTTATTTTTTCCTTTTGAATGTGTAATATGGATATGATGATGTTGATGGATTTGGGATTGATAATGATGTTCTAACTTTTCTTTAGGGATTTAAACTTGATTTAATGTTAATTTAGTTGTTTTTGTGTTAATTCATTTGGGTGTTGTGATTATTCATTGTAACTTCATGCTTTGGTAATAAATCAAGAGAGTGAATCGAATGCAAAATGATTGGGTTGGTTAATGAGAGTTAAATGACCTAATAGACCATGCAAATAATAAAATTGGTAATTATATAAAGAGAGATCTCGTGTAAGACCCGGCTATTTATTAGAAGGCTTAAGAACTGATTAGGTTGTGATTGTTAATCAAGAGATGACATTTTCGATAACTTAACTTAATTAGGATTTATTAATTAGGGCTTAGTGATTATAACTCGAGAGAGAGTAACCCACCCTTCGATAGTCTAGAATCGACACCACATTAACACAAAAGTGATTAGGTTAGCATTGATAATACGATAAATCCCTTTCTCATAATTTGTTAATTTTTCTTGTGTTATTTTCCATTATGAATTTGATGGTGCTCAATGTTCAATTTCTTTTTTATTAATTTTACAAATTAATTTTCTGTCAATCATCTTCACGTGTTTACTTTTCTGTTCAGTTTTTATTTTTATTTTAATAATTCTTTATGCCTTAGATAACTTAGAATTAGATTAGTTATATAACCCCTCGAGGGATCGACACCTCACATACTACACCCACGACCTATGCACTTGTAGTATATTGAGGGTTTTAAATAGATTAAAATTTGCCTCAACAAGTTTTTGGTGTCGTTGTAAGGGAGTTAGTTAGGATTAGTTTAAGGAATTTTCACCTCTCTTGTGTTTGTGCAATAACACGAACACAAGAGTCACTTGGAGTTCAAGAAGGATCACTAAAACTCTAACACTTGACATCACCTATTTGGAAGGAGCAATTCGAAGAGGACGATGTCAAAAATAAGAAATTAAAGAAACAATGGTAGAAGAATATAATCAAAGAGACCAACAACGAACTTTGATGGATTTCCTAAGACTAAGATTTAATGTTACAGACCAATGCATCACTCGACCACTGGTGCAAGCAGCCTCATTTGAGATTAAGTCAGCTTTGTTGAACATGCTACAAACCAATGTACAATTTTATGGGTTAACTAATGAGGATCCTAACACTCATTTAGTGAATTTTCTAGAAATATGTGATACTTTCCGATATCAAGGGATGCTGGATGACGTCGTTAGGATGAGGCTCTTTCCCTTCACATTATAGGATTAAGCTAAGGTATGGTATCATTCTTTAAAACCCACAAATGTCATAACTTGGGAGTAATTGGTGCGTGCATTTTTGGATAGGAACTTCCCCTTTACAAAGGCGACAAGGTTAATAAAGGAAATTGTGAATTCCAACAAAATGACGGTGAGTCACTATAGGAAGCATGGGAGAGTTACAAGGACTTGCAAAGGAGATGTCCTCACCATAATCTACCAAAGGAGTTTCTTTAGCAAGCATTTTATCATGAAGTGAATCCACCCATGAGAGGCACCACAGATGCAACTTCTGAAGGATTTCTTATATAGAAGACAGTTGAGGAAGCGGAGGAATTATTGGAAGAGATGGAAAGTAATAGCTATTTTCGGTCGTTGGACAAAAGTAGACAGTAGTTAACTTTCCTAAATCATAACTGAGTCATTATTGTCGATTCAATAACAACAATGCAAGCTACAATTGACAATTTGACAAGATAGCTTAACAGCCTACAAGCCTCTTCATTAGCTCCTGTCAAAGAAACTTAGCATATATGCAAATTATGCACGAAAAATAACCATTTTACTACTGAATGTTTTTCAATACAAAATAATAAGATGGAGTTACTCAACTACACGGACACACAATTTGGTCGAGGTGGAGGAAACAACAATTATTCTAACAATTACTATCTTGGGTAGAAAAACCACTCAAATTTTTCTTGGTCAAACAATACAGGAGCTCAATTCTAACCTTAAGGGCCACCTAAAATCCAATAGGAAAAACCAATTCTACGGACTCTAAATTGGACAAAATCTTAAACAAGCTCATGAACATGGATGAAGCTCATAAGAGACTTGAAGGTAAATTCGAGCAAGTAATTAGAAACCATGATTCTTCAATTTAAAAATTAGAGGTTCAAATGAGTCAATTAGAAAATGCAGTGTCTACAAGAAGTGTAGGGAATCTCCTGAGAAATAATGAAGCAAACCTAAGGGAGCAACTCAAAGCAATTACATTTAGAAGTGGGAAGGAACTTAAGCTATTAACAGAGACACAAGCTGCATCTCACCCAGTAGAAAAAGACCAAGAAAAGAAGAAAGACGTAGACATAAGTGAGTATCATCCTTATGTTGCCCCTATGCCATATCCACCCATGATCCCATACCCTCAACAATTACAAAAGAATAAGTTAGATTTGCAATTTGCAATGTTTGTGGAGAAATTAAAGACTTTGCAAATTTATCTTTCTTTTGTGGAGGCATTGGAACATATGTCGAAGTATGTCAAATTGTTGAAGGACCAATTAACAAAGAAGCAGACTTAGGAAGAGAATCAAAAGGTAGCACTAAAAAAAAGTTGTAGCTCTATTATCACCAGTCATGTGCCTTCTAAGCTAAAGGATCCTGGAAGCTTCACAAAACCCTGTGCGGTTGGTGAGTTCAAATTTGCAAAATGTTTATGCAACTTAGGCACAAGTATAAACCTTATGCTTTTATCAACCTTTAGCAAATTGGATCTTAATGATGTGAAACCAACTTCGATGCTTATTCAGTTGGCAGATCGATCTATAAAGAAACTATTTGGCGTGGTGGAAGATTTTATGGTAAAGGCGGACAAGTTCATTATTCCTCTTGATTTTGTTATATTAGATTTCAAAGAGGATAAGAACTGTCCATTAACTCTTGGAAGACCCTTCATGAGCATTAGAAAAGTACTGATAGATGTTTATGAAGGCAAAGTGCTCCTTCATATTGGTGATGAGTATGTGGAGTTCATTATGAAAAAAGACTTGAACAATCCAAAAGAAAGTAGCTCTTGCATGAAAATAGATATAATAGATGAGTATATCAAAGCACAAGAGGAGGGATACTTTGAAGAAGTAAGCTACGAGGATCAAGTGACAATGGATATAAGGCTTGAGGAACATTTAGAAGTTCTTATTCTAGAAGTTGAAGCAAAAGAGTGGACAATGATGATTGCAGAAAATGATGAGCAATTCATCGTCTTACAACTTAATTTGACTGAAGATTTATGGGATTTCATTATTCCTTATTTTATTGACAATTTGTTAGTAAAATGGACATTGCTGAACTTAATTGGTTCTCTCAATTTTATTAATATTGTCCTTTTGATTATCTTCCAACATGTAGCTTATTTACAATTTACGAAGCTGAAACTGGGCAACACAAGTGGAAGCAAGCCACTCATAATTGATCTCGGCTGAGTTTCAAAAGATACAGGTCAAGCTAATGACCATAACTTAGCATGTTTGGTAGTTAGATTGAAATTGTTGCATAGTTAGATTTGTTTTGCATTCTAAAAATAAGTTTTTAATGATTGGGAATGGTTTGGATTGCTAACTCTCTTATTCATTTTAAAGTAATTATAACATAGGGCAACAATCTTAGGCACCGAGCACATTTGATATCCAACAGCATCACCATCACCACCTCAGTCGCCATGACAGGTTCTTATACTCTAACCCTTATCTTTTCATTTCTATATTTATTTTGTTTTTATGCTTTCGTATTATTTTAGTTTGATTCCCATCTTATGTGTTATCTGTTCTTCTCACATTGAGGCCAATGTGTTGTCCAAGTATGGGGAGGGTTGTGTGCATGTATGTTTTTATTTTGAGTGTGAATTTTACATATTATAGGTTAGTTTTGTTTAAGTTTGCATAATGTGACTTGTGTGAATGTGTTAATGGCTAGGACTTAACATAATCGATTTAGCTTTGAACATAGTCTTTTAAGTTGCTAAACTTTATTAGCTTGTGAAATTAGTGTTCTAGGTTATTTCAGTTAAATATGCATGTTAATTAGGATATGATGTTAGTTCATTCACTTTAGGAATTTACCACATTCATTTATAATTTTAAGCTAATCAAATAAGTAGCATCTTTAGTATCTTTTTATGAGAACGATTAGCTAAAGAAATGAGGTAGGCAAGAAAATTAAAAACAATGTGTGTATATTTAAATTAATAACTATTCTGCGAGCCATTTTTGAAACAAATCGGGTTATAAATATAACTAATAACTAGCTCAGAATGTGATGTAGCTGAGTAATTGAGGGAGATTCATCACAAATGTTTGTCTTCGTGTCCAAAGGCTATAATGACATTCTAACCAAATTGCCTAATAAAAATATGGCCTAATTAAGTAACCAGGGACATTCATCATAAATGTTTGCCTTCGTGTCAAAAGGCTAGATTCATGTCAATTAAAAGCAGCAAAAATAGTGTGTTGTTTAGTAAATCCTACTGATCTTTGTGAAAAGCTTGAATTTTCAAGAAAAGCTACTAAGGAATAGTTACAACTTTGATTAACTAAATAATTATCAATGTGTGTGTGTAAGTGATGGGGGTGAATGAAGTTGACATTAAGTTTTGATTAGTATGTATATTTAGTCCCAAGTGCTTAGACACAGATTTCATATGTTAATAAGTTAGAACAACTTGAAGGATTATGTTTGTAGTTAAATTTATTTTGTAAAGTTCAACGCCATTGTACCATTATTGCATATGTTTGTGTTATTGTTTAGTGTGATTGTGTTTTTGTTGTTTTGTTTTTGCTTGAGGACAAGCAAAAGTTCAAGTGTAGGGATGTGATAGTCGTAGGTTGCATGATGTTTTAGTAGGCATTTTAGTATATTTTTAGTGGTTAATTAATTAATTCATGCATGTTTAGGGTTAGAATTGTGATAGTTGGTTAGATATTTGTGTTTTGAGTGTTTTATGGATTGGAGTATGCTATTGAGCTTAAATATTATGTGTTTGAGGTGCCTTGATGTGTTTGTTGGTGTTTCAAATCAAATATCAAAGAATGGAGAGAATTCGGAGGAATCCCAGAGTAAGACATAGGCCACAATTATAGCCCATCTGCCACGATCGTGACAGAAGCTTAATGAAGAGAGAGAAGAGGAGTGGGCTTCTGCTACTGCTACTTTCCTAAGCCATCCCAATCCCATCTAAGTAACATTTTCTTTTCATCTTTGTTATTTTTTCTTTTGAATGTGCAAGATGGATATGATGATGTTGATGGATTTAGGATTGATGATGATGTTCTAACTTTTCTTTAGTGATTTAAAATTGATTCAATGTTAATCTATTTGTTTTTGTGTTAATTCATTTGGGTGTTGTGATTATTCATTATAACTTCATGTTTCGGTAATAAATCAAGAGAGTAAACCGAATGCAAAATTATTGGGTTGGTTAATGAGAGTTAAATGACCTAACAGACCACGCAAATAATCAAATTGGTAATTATACAGAGAGAGATCTCATATGAGACTCGATTGTTTAGAAGGCTTAAAAACTGAATAGGTTGTGGGTTGATTATCAATCAAGAGATGACATTTTCGATAACTCGACTTAATTAGAGTTTATTAATTAGGGCTTAGTGATTACTCAAGAGATAGTAATCTAACCTTTGATGGTCTAAAACTGACACCACATTAACACAAAAGTGATTAGGTTAGCATTGATAATAGGATAAATCCCTTTCTCGTAATTTGGTAATTTTGCTTGTGTGATTTTTGTTTGTGAATTTGATGGTACAAATATTCAATTTCTTTTGTGTTAATTTTACAAATTAATTTTCTGTAAATCATCTTCATGTGTTCACTATTCTATTCAGTTTTTATTTTCATTTTAATAATTCTTTATGCCTTAGATAACTTAGAATTAGATTAGTTTGATAACTCCTCGAGGGATCGACACCTCACATACTACACCCACAACCTGTGTGCTTGCAGTATATTGAGAGTTTTAAATAGGTTAAAACTTACCTCAACAGACTGAAAGCTGGTGTTCCAAAGCTTTATCTTTTACAAATAAATGTTAATTGATCAATTCTGTTTTGATATCTTTTTCTTGTTATTGGGCCTCGTATATCATTTTTTCTTATGTAGTCATTAAGGAGATTGAGAAGCTATTCAAGAATTTCCTACGGAAAGCTACAGGTAATGGAAGCTTTAAATTAAAATGGTCAGAACTTTATTTACCTAGAAATTGTGGTGGTTTAGGCATTTTATCCATCAAACTTCTCTGCTCAATTATTCTTACTAAGAGATTCTGGAGATTATTTATTAATAAAAGCTTATTATGAGTCAAATGGATCCACACTCATAAAATCAAGGATCAAAGTTTTTGGAATATTAAACAATCTTCTAACTCTTCTACTCTTTCAACAATTTGCTCAAATTCAGAGAAGTAATTAAGAGTAATTGTAAACACATAGTTCATTAGTCGCGTTTTGTATCACTACTAAAATACTAGACTAAACTGTAGATAGCAATAAGTCTAGGTCAGTTCCACAGAGATTAATTCTAATTACTTTTCTAAATTATTTGTATAAACAAAATATGGGGGTTTTTGGTTTGAAGCAAATTAAAAGACAAAGTAAAATTAAATCTATAAAAAAGTCAAATTAAACAGCAACAATTTGATAAAGTTGATGAATGAGTTGAAATCCAATTTTTTAGTTTAATCTCAGCCTAAACACAATTTCATAGATGTCATTGAATTATTGCTTTTACACCTCTCTTAAGACTATTAATCGTGAACTAACAACAAGCTCTGTTAATTCCGATTTTTCCTTAGGTCACAGTTAATCAAGAAGAGCTGCTCTTTAATTAACCGTAACTATCGGAAAACTTAGAACAAGCTCTCAAGTTTATCTGGACAACCACATTACAAGTGAGAAAAACAGATCAATCTAAGTAACAATCACACAAGCTCAAATTATTTAACTTATGTTATGTTGTCTTTAACGATTTAATATCACCAGTTACCACATACGACCTTTAACACGGCTATTACATATCGCGTTCAAGATCTAGCTATGGGTTTTTATAAAAAACGATTCAATAGAGCATTAAAATCATTCTTATACAACACCCAATCAATCCATATAAGAAAACATTAACAATTCCGAAAGAGGTAAAGAAAATGATACGTAACAACTATCTACTTAATATGTTTCTTGGCTTTGATTGCACCTCTGAATCAATGTTAAGAAAATTAGTTGTCCATCTCCATCTTCAAGCTTTCACCATTGACCATCCTCTCCAGTGCCACTGTCACTGTTGAAGAACGAAGAAATAACCAAAGAGAAAATAGAAGAAGGTCCTATCGACTAAGTCTATCCTTTTTCATCCCCTTTTTCTACCGTCACTCTTTTTCTTATATAGAAAAACTTAGGTTTAAAACTGAGTGACACCTCTCTAAGACATTGTGTCGTTCTCCAATTAATTTTCAGGATTGAGAATTCACGACCTCTCTCTCCTTTCCTTGTTCTTCATTTGACATTCTCTTTTGCCTCTTATTTTTTTTAACCCTCTTCTTCTTCATGCTCCTTGAATCAATAGAATATGGAAATTGAGAAAATGGATTCAATGACATGCTTTCGGGTCACTTTAGCTTCTTTACTTTTGAAAAGTACATAAGATCAAATATGAGTTAAAGTGAGTGTCCTTAGCATTTCTAAGGCATTAATCACTAAGTGTAGTATATCAAATGAATCAACATTTAAACACATATCAAGTTCCCCACACTTAGCTTTCGACATCTTCGGGCAAACCATTAAAATTAAAATCACAAATTAAAACTGTTATTCATTTTCCTTATTTCTTAAGAGTAGATAACCATAAGTAAAGATGAATGACTTTCAAAACCTATAGCAATAACTTAACATTCATAGCTTCTACTCATGGTCAATTAACATTCATTACCATTAGAAATTGAGTAATCTAGAGGTAGACTTGGATAAAAGGTGTTTAAACAAGATATTTCTATAGGTACACTTAAACATCATTTATGATCACATCAATCTACAACTTTGTATATAATTTCCTTTCTCCACCACCAAAAGTCACATGCATAATCATGAATCAAAGGACTTTTCTAGGGTTGTAATATAGGTAAGGGTAAGGTGAGATGTATTTTGGGTGATATAGTATAAAAGCCATCAAGTTAGTGAAGCAAAAGTAACACTCAATAAGATATCAATTGCACAAGTTGACATTCATTCAAAACTGGGTACCATCCATGAAGAATGCAAAAACTATGTTTGCCATCTCAATTTAGCTCTCATACCATAAGCCAAATGAATATAACATAAAATGCTTCATCCAAAACAACATCCTCCTCATATGTAATATATTTAACCACCCAGTTGATACAACTTAAGGAGGATAAACTATTAATTAACAACTTTTCACAACAGTTGTATTTCCTCTATGCAACTTTTATTCAAACTCATATCTTTTTTTTAATATAAAAGTGATAGAAGCTACATCAACAAATGTTTCATAACATGGAATTTTGACAACTATAACCAACCTACATGTATGCACACTCCTATAATTAGGCTTTTGTACAATCACATTCATTAAGAATTAACAATTGCTCTACTAGCTTTAAGGCTTAGGTAGGGCATTTGGTTAGGTGCATGTAATGTGTTTTATACAAAAGAAAAGACTAATAAAGCTCAAGGGGTTTAACAAAGGAAAATTCACATAAATGGTAGGCTATTTGGCTAATAAAGTTTGTAATCAACAAAGAATGCCTAATCATTTTCACAAAAATGCATATGATAAAAATGTGATCTCGAATAGAAAATCAATGCAAAGTAAGGATGTATATGTCATGAAGGTCATACAAAACAAAGACATTGACACTGATATGAATATGTCAGTCTACTACGGCTCAAAATTTCACTAGTTTTTGTCTACCACTAGTCACTACTCTTTTAAAGAATAATGCACATCAACCAATCACAGGCCATGGATTTTTCTAGTCAATCCACACTCTAATTGTGACTAAATAATCTCAAAAGCAAAAGAAAACAAGAAAATTTTCAATTTTGTTTGTTTGGTTTTTAAAACTACCTAAGAAGTCAAATAAGCAAAAATTAATCTAAAAAAGAATGCATAAAAGCTAATATCAAACTAAGATCCCCACCCCCACACTTAAAACTTACATTGTCCCCAATGTAACGTCAAATGCTAGAAATGGGGCACTTAAGGAAAATAGCAATTGCGAAAATGTAAAGAGACGAAAAACAACTTCCCTTGGGTTACCTCCTAAATAGTGCCTTTGTTTACCATTGTTGGCTCAACTCCACGTTGCTTAGTCTTCATAATAAGGGTTTTCTAACCCTATCACTACCACATCCTTCACTTAGAATCCTTTATAGAAGGATTTCAGTTGATGATCATTGACTTTGAATTTCTTGTTAGTTTGTAAGCTTTCAATTTCAACTGCACCATGTAGAAATACATTAGTAACAATAAAAGGTCCAATCTAACGGGAGCGTAATTTACCTGAAAAAAGCTTAGGTCGTGAATGGTATAGAAGAAATTTTTGTCCAACTATAAAACTCTTTCTAACAATCATCTTTTCATAAAATCGTTTCGTCTTTTCCTTGTAAATTTTTGCATTCTCATAAGATTCAAGTCTAACCTCTTCTAATTCTTGCAGTTGCAATTTCCTTTGTTCACCCACCACATCCATCTTCATATTGCATTGCTTAATGGCCCAAAAGGCCTTGTGCTCAATTTCTATTGGAAGATGACATAGTTTTCCATAGATTAGTCAATATGGAGACATTCCAATCGGTGTCTTGTATGCAGTCCTATATGTCCAAAGAGCATCATCGAGTCTCTGACTCTAATCTTTACGATTTGGGCTCATCAATTTCTCAAGAATGGTATTCATTTCTATATTTGATGCCTCTGCTTGTCTATTCGTCTATGGATGATAGGCCATAGACACCTTACGAGTGACATGGTACTTCTTTAAAAGGTTTTTTACTAATCGTTTGTAAAAATAAGTACCCCTATCACTAATCAATGCTCTCAATGTTCCAAACCTAGCAAAAATGTTATACTTGACAAATTATGCAACAACCTTAGAATTATCAGTCCTTGTGGCTTTAGTTTCCACCCATTTAGAAACATAATCCACAACCAAAAAAATGTAAACAAAACCAAAAGATGAAGGAAATGGTCCTATAAAATCGATTCCCCATACATCAAAGATTTCACACGTATGTATTAGAGATAAAGGCATTTGATCTCTATGGGATAAATTACTCTATTTCTAGCATTGTTCACATGCTTTATAGAACATATAGGAGTCTTGAAAAATATTTGGCCAATAAAAACCACATTCAAGAATTTTCCTAACAGTTCTATTAGGCCCAAAATGACCACCACAAGCATATGAATGACAAAATTTCAAAATTGATTCATATTCATATTCAGGCACACATCTCCTGATCACTTGGTCAAAACAACACTTCCATAATTGAGGATCATCCCAAATATAATATTTCGATTCACTCTTTATCCTGTTCCATTTAGCCTTACTCAAATCATTAGGTATCTTATGGTTCACTAGATAGTTCACAATATCAGCATACCATGGAACCTTACCTTGAACTATTAGTAATTGCTTATTTAGAAACAATTCTTGCAACGGTAGTGAATCCTTCTCCTTCACCACTCAATTCAAGTGATCCACGACTAAATTCTCTAAACCTTTCTTATCTTTGACCTCCAAATCAAACTCTTGGAGTAGGAGAACCCATCTAATTAGCCTTGGTTTCACTTCTTTCGTAGTTAAAAGGCACCTTAATGTTGCATGATCAGAATACACAATCACTTTAGAACCAAGCAAATAAGATCTAAATTTATCCAAAGCTAAAAGCTCCTTTTTAGTGGTGCAATAGTTGCATTGAACTGGATTGAGTGTTTGGGAAGCATAGTAAATCACATGTCATTTTTCCACATTACTGACCAAGGATGGCACCCACAGCAAAATTGATCGCATCATACATAATCTCAAATGGTTGACTCCAGTTAGGTGGTTAAAAGATCAGTGCTGAAGTCAAAAGTTTTTTCAACTTTTCAAATGCTTCCTTACATCCCTCATCAAACTCAAAAGGTACACCCTTTTATAACAAATGACAGAGTTTTGTTGAAATCCTACTAAAGTGTTTGATAAACTTACAATAAAAACCTACATGGCCAAGAAAAGAACAAACTTCCCACACATTTGTGGGGTAGGGTAAGTTTCACACAATTTCTATTTTAGCTTTTTCAACTTCAATTCCTTTAGTTGAGATTACATGTCCCAAAACTATTCCTTATTCAACCATAAAATGACATTCTTCAGAATTGAAGATTAGTTTTGATGCAATGTTTAAGTACACAATTCAAATTATCCAAGCATGCATCAAATGAATCTTTATAGATAGTAAAATCATCCATAAAGACCTCAATAATGTGTTTAACATACTCAAAGAAAATACTTACCATGTATCTTTGACAAGTGACTGGGGCATTGCAAAGTCCAAACGGCATCCTTCTATAGGCAAATGTACTAAATGGGCATGTGAAAGTTATTTTCTCCTGATCCTCTGAAGCTATCACGATTTGATTATATCCTTGAATACCTATCCAAAAAATAGTAGTGAGATCGTCCCACATGTCGTTTAAGTAACTGATAGATGAATGGGAGTGGGAAGCGGTCTTTGCGTGTAGCAGTATTCAACTCCTTGTAATCAATGCAGACTCTCCATCAATTTTGAATCCTTATAGGCACAAACTCATTATTCTCATTCTTCACCATAATGATCCCATTTTTCTTCGGTACTACTTAGACTAGACTAACCTATTTACTATCTAAAATTTGATAGATTATACCAACATCAAGTAACTTCAAAATCTCCATCTTTACCACTTCCATCATCAGGGGATTCAACCTTCTTTTTGATTCTTTTGATGGTTTGGATCCTTCTTCCAACAGAATTCGATGCATACACGTCAAAGGGCTAATATCTTTGATATCGGCTATGGTCCACCTTATAGCTGTGATGTGGTCCTTAAATACTTAAATGAGCTTTTCCTCTTGAAGCTTGGTTAAGTTCCTGGATATGATTACCGAAAGTGTTTCTCCTTCTCCCAAAAACACATATTTCAAGTGCTGTGGTAATTGCTTTACACAATTGAAGGTAAAGATTTCGTATTAGATATTGGCAATTTGATATTTTGAAATACATACCTTTTTGGTATTGTTTGCAGTGATTATAGTGCTAGCACTATTTCTTCCATTTCATCTGTGATGAGCAAGTTAGAATTTTGCAACATGTTTTATGTTAAACTCATACAAAGAACGACTTCTAACTCATCCTTACCACCCATATCAAAAATTTCTTGACATAAAGAATTAATGACATCAATTGACAAAATAGAATGAATATCACTATAGTACCTCATAGCTTCAAAAATATTAAAGTGAACAATTTCACTGTCACAATCCATAGTCAATGTTCCTGTATCCATGTCGATCTTTGTCTTAGATTCCTTAAAAAATGGTCGACCTAAAAGGATAGGTGCAGAATTAAAAGAAGGTTCTCCCTTCATGTTCAACACATAAAAGTCAATAGGGAAAACCAATTCATTAACCTGCACTAAAACATCCTCTACAACCCTTTCCAGATAAGCATTAGATCTATAAGCCAATTGAATTATAACACGTATTTCTTTCAATGATCCAAAATTCAATGAAGTATAAATGGAATATGGAATAACATTAATTGAAGCTCCTAGATTTAACATTACTTTTTCAAAATGAGTAACACCAATCTTATAGGGAATTGTAAACATACATGGATCCTTACATTTTGGGGGAAGCTTCCTTTGAATGACTGCAAACACGTTCTCCACCACACTTACTTTCTCGTCTCCCCTTAATTTCCTCTTAGATGTGTATAACTCCTTAAAGAAATTTGGTGTATTGAGGAACTTGCTTAATGACAACAATTAGAGGTATGTTCACCTCTACCTTTTTGAACATCCCCAAAATCTCCCTATCTTTCTCTTCTTTCCTTGATTTAGCAAACTTGTTAAGAAAAGGAGGCAAAATATTAGTAAAACTTTTAATCAGAAGAGATTTACATTTTTACCTAAGTTCTTGTTTCTGTCTCTTTTGCAGGCACTTTAAGTTCTTTTTTAGCTTTTTCCTTATTGGTAATAACAAGAGTCTTGTGTGGTGCCTCTATTTCCTTACCACTTCTTAAGGTAATAGCACTTGCATTCTCTTTCGGGTTTACAACTGTTTGAGAAGGAAGCTTAACTGAATTCTAATTCTCCAATCGGCTCACCATGGTAGCTATATGACTCAGTAGATTCTCCAGATTTTGGATGCTAGCTCTTGATTGTTTTTGTAATTGTAGAGTATTATTCTAGAGCTAAGTGGTATTCTGAGCTAACATTTTCATCATTTCTTCCAGTGAAGGTCTTGAACTCAATAGTTAAGCTTGTCTTTGATATGGTTATTGATAGGAACCTTGTTGTTGTCCTTGCTACTCATAGGTGTTGAATGAAGGATTCTTCCATACTTAGTTTTGTACATATGGATAGCTAGGATTCCTTTGTGGTTAACTTAGAAAGCTTCCAAAAGCATTCACTTATTCTATAGATATATCCTGCAAGGTTGGACACATATCAGTATGATGTCCTTCCATCGTGCAAATTCCACATACCTTGACTTATTGAGCACCACTTACAGCCATTTGCATAACCAAAGATGCCAACCCAGCTATTTGTTGCTCCAATATAGCAGTACTAGCTTCATTAACCTTTAATGGAGGGGGTCTTCTCGAATATTGAATTGTTGGGAGTTAGCTGCATGTTAGAAATGAGATTTTTGGCTTCAATAAGTGTCTTGTCCACCAGTGCTCCTCCACTTGTTGCATCTACCATATTTTTTTCTTGTGGTAGAAGTCCCTCATGGAAATACTGTATCACGAGTTGCTTGCTGATTTGACGGTACGGGTAGGTAACACACAACCTCTTGGAACACTCCTAGTACTCATATAATGTTTCCCTATGATGTTGTCGAATTGTACAGATCTCCTTCCAAATATTTGTAGCTTGAGATGCAAGAAAGTATTTATCCAGAAAAAGTCTCTACATCTCATTCCAAATGGTAATTAATCCAGAGGGCAAGTAATATAACCAATCCTTAGCAGTGTCTCCCAATGAGAATGGGAACGCTCTTAACTTAGTATGCTCTTCTTAAACCCCAGCTAGCTCTATGTTAGAATAGACCACGTAGAACTCCTTAAGTTGCTTGTGAGGATTTGGCATACCACGAAAAGTAGGAAAAAGATTAATTAAACCAGATTTAAGCTCAAAAGCCACATCAATAGTAGGAAAATCAATGCACAACGATTGATGATTAAAATCAGGGGCAGTTAATTATTTATTAGTATGATCATTATTTTGCTTAGCCATGTTAGAAGCACAATCAGAAATGGAATCACTAGAAGACTCAGAAAGTAAATCTAAAGTTATTTGAATTCCTGGTGAAGAGTCAAGTTTTCTGTCAGATGACGATAGATTCTTGAAACTTTGTACAAGTTGTCTTCTCGCTTTACTCAATGTTCTGTATCAAATTTCAATACCAGTGTGAGAAAGATTGTGTCATGCACTGAAACTAACCAAACAATAAAAGAAATTAACCACAAATAAAAATTATATAAAAATAAATTCAGAAAAGAAAAGGATATTAATCCCTGGCAACAATGCCAAAATTGGTACCGTATCATAGCACAACTAAAATAACTAGACTAAACCGTAGATAGCAATAAGTCTAGGTCAATTCCACAGAGATTTATTCCAATTACTTTCCTAAATATCTGTATAAGCAAAATAGGGGTTTTTTTGTTTAAAGCAAATTAAAAGACAAAGTAAAATTAAATCTATAAAAACAAATCAAATTAAACAGCAACAATTTGATAAAGTTGATGAATGAGTTGAAATCCGGTTCTTTAGTTTAATCTCAGCATAATCATAATTTCGCAGATGTCATTGTATTATCTCTTTTACACCTCTCTTAAGACTATTGATCATGAACTAACAATAAGCTCTGTTAATTTCAGTTTTTTCTTAGGTCATAATTAATCAAGAAGAGCTTATTAATTAACCCTAATTATTAAGAAACCTATAACAAGCTCTCTAAGTTTATCCGAATAGCCATATTACAAGTGAGAAAAACATATAAATCTAAGTAACAATCACACAAGGTCGGATTATTTAACTTATGTTAGTTATCTTTAACAATTTAATACCGCTAGTTGCCACATACAACCTTTAACACGACTATTACGTATCACATTCAAGATCTAGCTATGAATTTTCATTAAAATCAATTCAATAGAGCATTAAAATCATTCTCATACAATACCCAATCAATCTATACAAGATAACATAAACAATCTGAAAAGAGGTAAAGAAAATGATAGATAATAATTATCTTCTTAATGTACTTCTTAGCTTTAATTGCACCTCTGAACCGGTGTTAAGAAAGTTATCTATCCATCTCCATCTTTAAGCTTTCACCATCGGCCATCCTCTCCATCTCCACTGACATATTTGAGGAATGAAGAAATAACCGAAAAGAAAATAGAAGAAGGTCCTATCGGCTAGGTCTATCCTTTTTCGTCCCCTTTTTCTGTCGTCACTTTTTTCCTTATATAGAAAAACTTAGGTTTAAAACTGAGTGACACTTGGACAAGACATCGTGTTATTCTCCAATTGATTTTCAGGTGTTTCACAGCCATACATGACCATGCACGATCGTGAATGGCCTGCTTACGACCATGCCTTGCCATGCACGGACGTGTATGGCACTCTCACGGTTGTGAGAAAGAAGAAATGATGCATGGCATGAGACTCTCCTTTCCTTGTTCTTCATTTGACATTCTCTTTTGCCTCTTCTTCTTTTAACCCTCTTTTTGTTTCAACCCTCTTGTTCTTGATGCTCCATGAATCAATAAATTATGGAAATTGAGAAAATGGCTTCAGTGACATGCTTTCGGGTCACTTTAGCTTCTTTACTTCCAAAAAGTACCTAAGATCAAAAATGAGTTAAAGTGAGTTCCCTAAACATTTCCAAGGGCCTGTTTGGTTGGATGTTAACTAATGGAATGTAATGAAATGTAGCAGAACAGAATGGAATGGTTTATAATAGAATGGAATGTAATACAGTGAAATGTTATTTGGGAGGGATGGAAGAGTTCATAATGTAATGTAGTAAAATGTTGTTTGGAAGATGGATGGAATGGAATGGAATGTATAATAAATGACTATTATACCCCTTATATTAAAATGATTATTGCAGGAGGTTTATTATTTTATTATTAATTATATAAAAATATTATTATTAATTATTTAATAAATTTTATTATATTATATTAAAATTTAATTTATTCTATTTTATGTGATTTATATTTAAAAATAATTTATTTATATTTTTATTTATATAGAAATATATACAAATAA
>JANQAP020000583.1:6054847-6065382 GCA_026874005.2 Erythroxylum coriaceum
GTTAATTTCAATTAAATTACTAAAATGTCCAAAGCTTATTATAAATAGGCTTGAGCTCTATGGAGCTAGCACTTCAGGCTTAACCCTCTTTGTAAGAGTTACAGAGTTCTCTCAACCTATTCTGTGGATATCGTTAGAGGCCGGACACTTGTGCAGCTATGGTGGTTGAGATGGATCAGTTTCGAGAACAGTTCGAGGGATACGACAAGATGAAGATCAAGCTTCAGAATAAAGTACGAATTAAGTTTTCGCTTAATTATGTTTTGTGTTGATCATTTTATAGAATTACATAGATCTTAGTTTTCGGGAAATCAAAGATTGCGAAAAAGTTTTGTAATTATTCCGCTGCGGTCGGGATCGGATCCTTACCCGATTTCCCAACATCAAAAACCATTTTAAGCAGAATTAAATTTCTTGCAATACAGTGACTTTAACAACATCAATATATGCAACATATAAAATAACCAGTCACGTATATAATTGCAGAAATCAACTGCATCAAGGCAGAGATGAGTTTGCTCTGATACCAACTGTTAGACATGCAAATAATCTGTATATATGTCTATTATAGAAAAATGAAAATGTGGAATGTTATTACTTACCTCCTGCCATTGATGTTGAGAGATTTCAGACAGATATGAGAGGGCTCTTCTAAGCTTTTAGTAAATGCAAGAGATGGTGTATGCAAAATAATGTTAAGCCTAGGAATCCAATCTTTTTTTATATTCCTTGTTGTTTTCCATCAAAACAATAGAAGGACATGATGGTTTAAAAGGTCATGAGGTTTCACAATGAACAGACACGACCCATCAAAAGGAAACCAACGGATAACATTAAAAAGAAAGAATTAAAATTGAGTGGAGGAGTTAGTAGGAATTTGTTTTAAAAAGGAAGGGTAAAATTGGAAAATTAAAAATTTTGTCTTAAATTATTAAGACAAAGAGAAGAAAGAGTCGTGAGAGTTAAGAAAACAAAAGAAAGAGAGAGTCGTGGAAGAGATTAGAAGGAGAGAAGGAGAAAGAAAGGGAAGAAGAAGGAAAGAAAGAAAAAGGGAGAAAGAAAAAGGAGAAAGAAGAAAAAGGAAAAGTTTAGGTGAGTTTTTAGGTATTCTTTGCCTATTCTTTTTGTTTTGATAGATGAAGGAAGTAGAGAAAATAGGTTTTATGTAATGAAGATGAAGAGAGAGAAAGAAGAAGAATAAGAGCTTTATATTCTTGGATTTTTATGACTTTAGTTAGATCTTAGTTCTTTGAGTTAGAGAAATCAAGAATAGATCAAGCTTAAGCTCATTCATGGATAGTTAGTTTTAAGCAAAGCTTCTTTTATGTGTGTTGATTAAATGAAAATATATGTTTTTTAAAGGAATCAAGCTAGTCGAAGTCAAGAGCAAGCTTGATCTTGGAAGTGTTAAGTAAAATAGGTGGGTAATATGTTTATAGTTTTGTGTGTATTTGTGTGTATGAATGCTATAAATGTTTGTCTTGACTTATTGTAAATATGGGAAAAATATTCCCTGAATTTATATCATATTTGTTTGTGTAATTGTGTTGCTTTATACTAAGGAAAAACATAAAATTTAGAAGCATGAAAAATATGATTTTGATAAGTATGCATCTGAAATATGTTTATGTGGGTAAGAGAGATACCATTTTGTTCATCATGTAAACGTCGGCTTAAAGCCTTCTCCCGGTTGCCTGCTTGTGGCATATGAGCTTTGAAAAATGGACTCATTTTGTTCATGGTATAAACTTCGGTTTCGCCATTTCGCTCTATGGGTTCTCAAGAGCCATTTTGTTTGTCCATTGCATTCTGAATTGTTGGATATGGAAGATATTTGAATGATATTTTATAATGATTGAATGAAAAATATGAGCTGAATTGTGTAGTAATGTGTTTCAAATATATGTGAAAGTTTTAAATTTTGAATGTGATCTACTAAGTTTAGCATGTGGTTTATATATATATATATATACTTGAATGTGTGTGGTTCGTTATCGCTGGCTATAAACGTATTAGCCACTGAGCTTCCTAGCTCACCCCACTATTTTTCCACTCCTCAGGTGAAGAAAAAGCAGATCAGCAATAAACTTTGCAAAACTTCGGCAGCTCCAAGGATCTTTAACATTTGTAACTTAACTAGTTAGTTCGGATCACTTTTGGTACTTTAGAAGCATATTAAGCATAAACATTCATGATTGTATTTTGTATTTTGCTACTATTGTGGTTTGGATATGAAATTTGAAGTTGTACTAAAACTCTGTCTCATTGAAAGTTTATAGTAAAAGTTGCAAAAATTCTCTTATGTTTATGTGTAGAATTTTCTTTTCTGTTGCATTGACATTGTGGCTGGGAATAAGTTTTCTGTTTGTGTGATGAGTCTTGGATGGAATTTCTGAAGTAAAATTGTTTAGATTGGAAGTTGTATGTATGGAATTGAATGTTGGATTCAAGTCTTGTGGTTGCAGTTACTGGTTTTGCATATATATATATATATAAATGTTGATAACAAATGAATGAAAACA
This sequence comes from Erythroxylum coriaceum, assembly GCA_026874005.2. NCBI lineage: Eukaryota > Viridiplantae > Streptophyta > Magnoliopsida > Malpighiales > Erythroxylaceae > Erythroxylum > Erythroxylum coriaceum. The sequence goes on from JANQAP020000583.1 coordinate 6,057,370, forward strand.
GTGAATAAGGGTTAAAATGCAGTCTGAAACTTTAAGGGCATAAACTGCACAGATCTAGGCAAAATTAGACAAAAGTGTTTTCATGAAAGTTGTATATCTTTTTCTTAGCTTTCTAACGACATAAAGTTTGAAATTTTTGGATTTCTAGGTTGTAAGTTATGATGGTTTGAAGGGAGGGAGTGTGACTGGAAAGTCGCGACTCTCTTCTTCATTTTCTTCTCCTTTACGCCCATGCATGTTTCCCTCACGCCTGTGACTCTTTTAACTCCTCTCACACCCATGCATGTTTCCCTCACCCCCGTGACACCTCCCATTGTCACGGTTATGACCATTTTATGTCACAACCGTGACATACCTCTCCAATTGTCACAGTTGTGACAATTTCATGTCACAACCATGACATCCCTCATCCTATTGTCACGACTGTGACATTATTGTGTCATGGCTGTGACACTTCTATGGAAAATTCATGGTTGTGACATTTTTATGTCATGGTCATGACAATTACAAATGGTGGAAAAAAATATTTTAGTGGTTAAGTTCTAAGTGATTATATGTGTTATCCGACCCCCATTTTAATTTATTTTCATGTCTAAAATTATTTTATGACATTTCATTATTAATTGTGTATTACAAAAAGTCCCACCATGCATTGCCTTTAACTAAATTATTTTCCCAAATTTATTTAATTATAATTTCATTAAATCCCAATTGTGGCGCGTAGTTGCCATAAAGTTCGAATTTAAACCCGAGCCCAACAAAGAGCGTGTGAGTTTCTTCAAAAGTTAGAATGAAGTGTGGGAGAATTAGGAATTTAGGGATGCTTCTTTAATCATCTCAAAAGAAGAATAAAAATTAAGGATTGAAGAATAATTAGACTTAAAACGATGATGATTTCTGTCTGATGTAAAACAGTGATGATTGAAGAATAATTAGGCTCAAAACGATGAGTTTTATATATAACTCAAAATAGTGAGGATTGAAGAGACTCAAAACGATGAGTTTTATACAGAGTTGTGGGATTTACTTTTCATTTAAAAATAAGAATATCACATCAGCAAGAAGTGGGTCCCACAAATATGCTGAATTTTAAAAAATGCCACATCGTATATGACATAGAATTTAAGTGACTTATCATGGTTTGGTTCTGTATAAGTTTTAATTATTAACTCTCGATAATTCAATCACACAATTCATTAGTGTAGTACCAAAGGCGTCAATCCCACGAGGAGGGAACTAATCTAACCATAAAATCTAAGGCCACAAATAAATAACAAAAATTCAAGATGCAACGAAACTAATAGTCGTAAGGTTACACACGCTAAGTTTTAATATTTATTAACCTTGGTAAATTTCGCAAGCGCACGAGTCGTTCGTGTAGTACCTAAGGTATCGATCCCACGAGGAGGGAAGTCTAGTCCTAAAATCTAAGGTTGTACTAACGAAAATAATTCAAAATAAATAACTAATGTAGAAAATAAACCAATCAAATAATTAACTTCAAGAATTGAATTGCAGAAATCTAAACAAGATAACAAGTCACACAAACCAATCCCAAAACCAACTTAGAAACCATCAAGTGAGAGAAAGGGGGTTTTAATCCGAAATTAACGAAAACCTAATCAGTTGTGCAATTATCGAATTAATGGGTCTAGACGGTCCTAAGGAGAATCACTCTCTCTCGAGTTATAGTTCTTAACCCTAATTGATAATCCCTAATTTAAATTATGGAATTGTGATCTCTCGATTCACAATTGACCAAAAACCTAAATTAGTTCTAAATTGTCTAATAATTACCTACTAGGAACCTATGCTCGATCTCTCTTTACACGATTCTATCGGTTTGATTCAATTCTTTACCTATCAAATCACCTAACTCTCGTTAGCCTAATTTGATTATTTTCACTTGGCTCACCCTCTCAGTATATTGCTAAGTTATTAAGAGCAGAATTAAATCACAATTAAATCAATAAAAACACAATCAATCAAACTTTATTAATCTTAAAAATCAAAATCCCAAAGGTGAGTATAAACAAAAACTCAACATTCAACACAACCTATTCTCAACACCTATTTCAATTCTATACATGAATAAAATTGAAATAACTGAAAAGTACATTGGGAATGGAATTGTAGAGGTAGCGACAGTGGGAAATCACCTGTTTCGGGAAGTACGTCGTGTCAAACTTCTTCTCTGTATTTCTCTTCCTTTGTCTCCTTCCTCAATTTCTCGATAACTCTCTAGGTTTTTTTGGAATGTGGCTGACGTGAATGCTCTCTTTTCAGACTCTCCAAGACTACTGCATCTGTCTCATAATGATGTATTTATACTTTGGACGCTCTAGGTTAAAGTTGGGGTTGAAACGGACCGAAAAATCTTATGAAACTCTAGTTTTTGCTTCAGCCAGTCACAAGCCAAGATCGTGGCCCTACTTGCCACGATCGTGGCTAGCGCCTAAATCTTTCCATCATGATCGTGGCCCAGAGTGCACGATCATGGCTTGGATCTAATCTCTCTGTCACGACCATGCCCAAAATGCACGATCGTAGCCTGGCTGCACTAGCTCGTCCTATGTTTTTGGCCCAAAACTCTTCACAACTTCTCCGTTCTTCGCCGTTTACCTTGAAACACTAACAAACACATCAAGGTACCTTAAAAATATAACAATTAAGCTCAAAGACTCATACTAACCCATAAAAATAATTAAACACATAAACTAACACAATTAAACCATAAATACACACTCAACACTCAAATTCATACTAAATACATAACAAATTAAACCCTAAAATACAATGCAAATGACAACTATCAACATCCCCACTCTTAAATGTTTGCTTGTCCTCAAGCAAACAAAATAACAAACACGAAGTACACAATTCAAAAAAATGAGATAATGGGTGCAATTTCATAAAATAAGTTTAATCTTGAACACAATCTGACAAGTGATATCTAATCATTAACCTGCAAAATATATGTCTAGGGGCTTTGAACTAAATATACAAGTTAATCGGGATCTAAGTGCTAATTCAATTACCCTTTTCAATTGTACACACAAATTAATAATTCTTTAGTCCTTCAGACTCTGTAACTATTCTTAAGTACATTTTTATGAAAATTCAAGCTTATTATAAGTCTGGTAGGTTTTTATTAAGAACATTTTTTTAATAAAAAACACGAACTTAGTCTTTTACTCGGAGGAAAACATTGGTGATGAATGTCAATCCGGTTACTCAACTTAGTCATTTATTAACAGCTTGGTTGAAAGGTCATTATAGCCTTTTGATACGAAGGTACATATTTGTGATATGTGTCGATCCGGATACTCAGCTATTATCACGTTTTCAACTGGCTACTAGGTCTAGTCATAACTCGAAGGTCAGCAGAATAGTGATTTATTAACAAAATATACAACAATTTTTTTAACCTACCTTGTTGTTTTTAGCTATTCATTTTCATGAAAAAAAATACTAGTTAAGCTACTTAAGTTAAAGGGCTTCAAATTATGAATGAATGTGACAACCTAGAGGGTACTAAATTTACACTAAGTCTTAATTAAGCTGTATATTTAACCAAAGAACCCTAATTCACTAATTTTGCGAGCTAATGATCATTTACAACTTACTAGACTATATTCAAAATTAAATAAATTTCACTCATCTAAGCCATTGACACATTTAAACAATTCGCACAATGCAACCTAATAACTACCATACGATATGCAAAATCACATTCAAGAGCAAAAACATAGAATCCCTCCCTACATTTGAACAACACATTATCCTCAATGTGAGAAGGAAACACACATCACATAAGATAAGTAAAGACAAAACAAAAATTAAAGTGACAGAAAATAAATGAAAATAAACATAAAACAAAATAAAACTGAAGGCTAATTTGGAAAAGAAAAATTGGGTTAGGCATAAATCCTAAGGAGATGGAGGTGGTGATGGTGTCGGAGGTAGTAATTGAACGCCCTAAGACTCAAAATATCGATGGATCCGTTGGATATCCCGCTCTGGCATCGTTGTGTCCATGCCATCTCTGTAAGTGTCTTATTAGTCTCGGTGATTGCATCCAAAAGCTTCTTTCAACCTTGTTTTTCTTCCACTTCTTCTTTGGAGTCTTCACTAGTGGATTCCTCGTGTGCCTGCTGAGGTGGCACTAAGCTTGAACTCACTTGACTTGCCCTGATCCAGACATGTGTCTTCTCGCTGATTTCCTTCAATTCTATGTTTGTGGAATGGATGATCTCGGCCCAAAATAAGTGATGATGGTTGAGGAAGTCAGGGAGGTGAACTGTTAACCCCCTCTGTTCCGCACTAAAATGTTATGCAAGTAGACACTATGTATCCCATTTCGAGATGGTTGCTCTGCTTGTACGGAGTTGTAGCAATGGCATTCAGCACATGCATGGATGTGCAGACTGGAATACTGTGGTCCATATACCACAACATAAAGAGTTCCTTGGTGGAACACTTGTTGGTTTTGGTTTTATCGAAAACCAGCTAACATATAAATTTATGCAGCAACAAGTGTTCATGGGACCGTCTGATGTTGTTGTGAGCATTCTTTACATGAAATTGCTCAATTCCAGTAAGCTCGTTCTAGTATGGGGAAGGACAGAAGTCATCATGTTGATCGACGATGGTGGACTCGGGGAATCCACACATCTCGCACATAATTTCGACATTCAATTCATATGCTCATGCTCCCAATCTAAACCACAATTCTTTTGTATTCTTGGGGTCAAAGGTCAAGGAAGTGAAAATTTTCAGTGTAAGCTCCTCATAAACGGGGAATTGAAATTGAATAAATTGAGCATACTGGATCCTCTCAGCTAGGTTTTGTACTTACTCACGCAATTCTAGCCTATCTAGTGTGTCAAATTCAAAATACTTAGGAACTACAATTTGTTTAGATCGAAGGGAATGAAAACGAGTACCTTCCTCCTTAGTGTAAATTGGAAAGGGTGCTTTGAAATCCACTGCTCGGTTTCTTCATCCCCGTTCTGAAACTTGTTGTCATCCATATGGTTCCCGACGGGTTGATTGTTTAATGCATGGCATGATTTGGGTATAAATTTGTAAGAATTTAGAGGTGAAAAAATTCTAGAGAGATGTAAGAGTGTTTGGATGCTTAATTCGAGAGAGATAAAGTGAAAGTGAAAGTGAAAGTAAAAGTGAAGTTAGAACTGAATATATAGGTGGTAAAATGGGTAAAATGGTAAAGTTGTTTTTAAAAAAATTTCGTGCCCTTCCCTTTTTCTGCATAGTCTCAGGATACGATCGTGGCCAGCGGCGTACCACCCCTTCTAAGTTGCTCCTTTTTATTCTTTCTCTAATCTTCTCACTTCCACTACTTGATTCTTTTGTGGCCCTTTTTCATCTCTCCTTTCATGCTTGCACGATCATCCACATAGTTTCGAATTCCTACTCCTTTTTAGATTTTATTCAAATAAAAATGAACCTAACTATAAAATTTCAAACGTTCTAACAAAATTAACAAATAACTACTTTTCCATGGGTTGCCTCCTATGCCGTGCTTCCTTTAACGTCAGTAGCTCGACGTTTCGTTAAGCTCACGGTGGTTGGAATGAATGGTTCAATGGTAGCGTCTTTATTGATCTCAAAGTCTACACTTTAGGTACCATACTACAATTACCACTGTCCTTACAATTTTCCTTTCCTCGTCTTCTCCATCGCGAGCGCTTCTTCCTGAAAGCATTACCAGGATCCTCTACATCCTCCCATTCTTCTCAAGGATCAAGTTCTTTGAGATCCACTGGAGGTAAAGGAGTTCCATACTCTCTAGTGGACACCTTGAATGTCAATTTCTCCTTCCCTATTCGCAGAGTTAATTCACCCCTAGTAACATCAATAATTGAGCGCGCAGTGGCCAAGAATAGTCACCCAAGAATTATGGGGGTGTCCTCATCTTTGTTGATGTCCAAAATGTAGAAGTCCATGGGAAAGATAAATTTACCAACCTTTACAGGCACATCTTGTATAATTCCCATCGGTCTATGTGATGTTCTATCGGTCGTTTTAACCAAAACTTAATGGCCACTAACTCTCTTAACCCCAATTTTATACTGAAGGTGTAGGGCATCATATTTATACTCATGCCTAAATCCGCGAATGCCCTGTCTATGATGATCCTGTTGATACTATAGGGGATGAAAAAGTCCCTTGGGTCCTCTTTCTTCATAGCTATGTTGGGGTCATCTTCCAATGGTCGCTTCTTAACCTTCTTCTTAACAGATTCCTGTAATTTAAGCTTTGTTTGTATTTATTCCGTTACTACCTTGACCTTATTTTTCTCAATCTCTCATAATTTTTCTGCTTTCCTCTTTGCATATGACTCTCTCTACTGCGCAATAGGGAATGGCTATACACGTTGAGTTGCATTAAGTGACTCAATTATGGGCTCACTCAAAGGGTCTTCTTTAATCACTAGACCTTCTTCTTCATCCTTTACCTTCTCCAGCTCCTCATCTTGGGGTCTTACTGATAACCATGATACGTTTTTACGGGTTGGACTCGGTGTTCCTTGGAAGAGTTCCAGCATTTTGAGTCGACATTGCCTCCGCTAACTACCCTACTTGGACTTCTAGATTGTGTATAGATGAGGCATGGTTCTTCGTTACTTGCTCAAATTTGCTCTCGAGACTCTTATGTGCTTCCTCTATGCCTTCGATCTTATCCAAAATTTTGTCCAACTTTAACTCCATCAAGCTTGCTTTATCTTATTGAAAGCTCGATTCCCCTTAAGTCCTAAACTGTGCTCTATTATTATTTGACCAGGAGAAGATCGAGTGATTCTTCCACTTGGGGTTGTAAGTATTGGAGTAGGGATTGTTTCCCCCTCCTCGTCTAAATTACGCCCTCATATAGTTAACTTGCTCCTGATTATCCTCTCTCATCAAGTAGCAATCCACAGTATCATGGTCTGTCTGACCATAGAGCTCACACTTCACTTATACAGCCTTCATCTGGGCTGATGACGATGCCTTCATATTGTTTAATTGTCGCGTCAAATTGTCGATATTTGCTTGCATCTCCGTCATCTGATCAATCGCGATGATTCGCTTTTGCTCTCGAAAAGTATTAGGCTGCCTACCTCTCTCACTCATCCATAAGCAATTGTTACTGGCCATCTCCTCTATCAACTCCTTTGTTTCATCGACAGTCTTCTGCGTCAAAGATCCTCCTAACATTGCATCAATCGTGCCTTTAGTAGGTGGGTTCACTCCATTGTAGAAAGTCTGCAAAAGGAACTCCTTTGGTAGGTTATGGTGTGGGCACTTCCTTTGCAGATCCTTGTATCTCTTCCACGCTTCATAGATTGACAGCCTGTTACCTTGTTGGAAATTGGTTATTTCCTTTATTATCTTCGTGGTCTTTGTCAGTGGGAAGTACTTGTCTAAAAATGCATGCACAAGCTGCTTCCACATTGTGATGTTGACGGGGCTAAGTGAATGATATCAAGCCTTCGCTCTATCTCTAAGTGTGAAAGGGAATAGCCTAATCCTAACAATGTCCTCCGACATCTGGTGATACCGAAAAATATCACAGATCTCGAGGAAGTTCACGATGTGCGCATTAGGATCCTTATTTGCCAATCCGTAAAATTGGACATTCTACTAAAGCATGTTCAAGAGGGCTAGCTTAATCTTGAATGAGGCAGCTTGAACAGGCGGCCTAGTCACTCCTTGGTTCTTTGGTTGAACCCTGGCCTCATAAAGTCCATGAGTGTAACATCCCATTTCCATATAACGAGTTGAACCCTAGAAACGGGTACACGTGAGATCAATCGAGGAATTAGGAAAAACACATATCATGCTCATGCATTTGTAAACAATGATTTTTGCACATGAAAATTTACTGTACATACATTCATGACGTTTTCCCGGTATAATTGTGAACAAATGGAAATTTTGAAAAATAGGCGTTGAGTGTGTAAAAATTGGATTGGAGAGGGTTATTAGGGTTTTGAGATTTTTAGAGAAT
>JANQAP020000583.1:6089352-6104257 GCA_026874005.2 Erythroxylum coriaceum
AGAGGTCTGGTTTTGTGCGGAAAGGAAAGAGGAAGGCGGGAGGGGGAGAGAAAAGAAGTGACATTCTAGGCAGAGAGAATCCATATTCTCCCTGAGGAGCATTTCTAGCTCTGGTATAGGAAGTGGTCTGTGGACTACCTTTGTAATAGCAGTGTTAAACACTGGTTATATTCAATAATATACTCACCTCTAGCATACTAAGCTAGAGTTTTCTATCAGAATCCATAAAAAAACTCCATAATCTTTAAAATTCTCGAAAAAAACTCCTGGTTTTCAGTTCTCTAGAAAACTCCCTTCTCTTAGACTCTAGTTAAAAAATAATGATGAAACACATGCAGTACGAATATCAGACATGGACTAATTATATGTCACTAATATGGTAGTCCAAATCAGCTCTTAAACTTGGTCCGAACAATTGAATTCAACTTAAATTATTAATTTAAGATAATTATAATAAATTATTACTTTGAGTTAAATTTAATTATTTCAGTTGGAACTTAAGAGCTATGTTGAATCGTCATGTAAATAATATTTGATTAGTACAGGTGTAATGTTAATGATGCGTGTATTTTTTGTTACTTTTTAACCGAGTCTAAGGAAGGAGGTTTGTATCTTCTACCATTTGGATCAAATAATAATGACTGGAACATTCATAACAGAAGTTCCATTTAAGTTTATGGCTGACACACTTGGAAATAGTAAACATTATACACACTTTGAGAACCAAAAAATTCTTTCTTTATGGTTCCTAGATAACCCCTGCTATACTTTCTTTGTCTAAGAATGTTCATTTTCCTACAGGTGTTTTCAGATTTGGAGCGTTCAGTATGTCGGATGGTGCATCGACAGGTTAATGTCATCATCATGCTTACTTGTCCATATAATTGCTCAAGAACTGATGTTAGGCATTTTTATTCTTTTTGCCAACATAAAACTATACTTCTCCTTTTGAAAATTAGAGACATGTTGAGGCTCATTTGGATTTGCTCAAATCTTGAATAGAAAGGAATTCAATACAAGGACAAACGTAATTTCCCTGAGCATGATGATAAGATTTTAGTTTTGTTGATCTGTGTTTTACTTACCCAGCTTCACCTTGATCATCCAGAGTAATTATTGTGTTTAAATTATGCCACTTATCAGCTTTCTATTGTCTTTTTTAAGGGTTGGAGCCAGAGAATATATCAAGCTTATCTTTTTGAATAATTGTTTGGTTCTTGCAAAAAAGAGATTCTTTGGCTCAACAGGGTTTACTGGAGACTGGAATTAATTCACTTCCATCATTCTACATGTGATTCCCCTGCCTGAGCTGATATTATAGGAGGGGATGTTGTCGGGTGATGTTTTGTGTGCATGATTATGTTTTCTGAATGGCATTACAGTCAAGAAAACATAATAGATCATGGACCTTGGTTTGGAGTCTATATTTTTGTTAAAGAGAAAAATGCATTAGGTGCTGTATAAGTAGTTTGATTCCTTCATAACAATTTCTTGGCACTTTGAGGTGTTGAATCTAGGATCTTACTTGTAATATGTTTTTTTGATTTCAATGGGATAGAATGAATGGTAATTTTGCGATTTTCATTCCATATGCTTCTCTTGTATTGCTTGTACATATTAAAAAATACTGCAGGTTGCCACAATTGCATGGTTTGAAGCTGATTCCGTGTGTGGCAGTCACTCTGTTGCAATTCCTCTTGTTCTTGTTTTGCCCTATACTTTTCGACTTTTTCAATGTCTTCGACAATACAAGGATAACAAGGAAAAAACAGCTCTTTTTAATGGTAGTCAATTGATCGTTTATATCTTTTTACATTTATTTTTTGTGTACTGCAACTTTTTCTCTTCTCACATTATCCAAGTTTGTCAGAAACATTATGAACTTATATTCAATAGTCCTTGAAGCCAAACAATTGAAGCCAAATTGGTAATACTTCTAATATTATTAGTTCTGGGGTTGTAGCTGTACTGCCATGGCCTATTGTTGCCTCTGGATGGCAGTGGTTTTGATTATCCAGCTTAAAGCTACAATGGTTTAATGATTTTGAGTTATTACTCTAACCAAGACAAGTCATCTTTAGCTATGTTCTTAGCGTTTGGAAATTTTCTGAGGGCCTATAATCTATGTTCTTTTATCCAAAACTCCAAAGTTGTACTTTTGGCAAACAAGAGTGGGAAAGGATGCTAAAGTCTGGAAAATTCAGGTCTTCTGTTATAAGTCTTATGTAGAAAAATGAAATCCTAAGTTCCAAGTCTCCTCGAGGTAGACGTACAGAATTTTAAGCATGACTTGTTTTCAGTTTTCATGATATTGGGCTCCTCACTCCTAATTGTGTTAAACTTTTTTTCTTTTCATTATGGTGTTAATCACTTCAGTTTTATGAGATTCTGAGGCTACTGTTACCTGAACAATGTAGCAACTTTAATAACATCATTTGCTTATGGTTTCAGCTTTAAAATATTCGACCGCAGTGCCGGTGATTTTTCTTTCAGCCCTTAAATATCATGTCTTCCCTGATAGGTGGACAAGCTTCTATCGGCCACTGTGGCTTCTATCTAGTGTTTTGAACTCACTTTATTCCTTCTATTGGGATGTGACTCGAGATTGGGACTTGAGGTATGCCAATTGCCTTCATGCTGTTTCACAAAATAACATGATGACTGCCGATTTGAGATTTTCTTGATTTGAAATTCTTTTTACTTTTTGGTGCTGTGGTTCTAAATTTATTTGCTGTGTAAGCTATTAAACAGGTTCCAATCTTTCAGATTTACATGCTATGCAGTAGTCAGATATGTTCCTCTCCATTGTTTCATTTCTGTACATGTATTTCTATGGATTTTTCTGCACCTTCAAGCCCGAAAAAAAGGATCCTTTATGGCATAGATGATGATGCAGGTTTACTTTTTCTTAAGTGGGAATTTCTGATTGTGCAACTTAATCCATTGATAAATGTGTGTTCATAATGTCCACATTATTCTTCGACTTTCAGAGAATTTTGTAAAGAAGATAGTTGGTTTGCTGGAACTTAGTAATTTCAAGTGCATAAATTTCAATCTATATTTGCAATTGTATGCAATTTTCTTTTGCTAGGATACATCCTGCATTATTCCCAATAATGTTTACTGCAATTTAGGTCATATTTAAAGCCTTTCTTCAATCTTTGATGACAATTACTGTTGGGCTTGTGATTAACCTGTGGTTATTTGTGTTTTCCGGTGGCTTCACTCGAATTTTCCAATTTAACAGGCCAAATCTCTTCTCATTCCTCTTGTACGGAAGGAAATGGGTAAGAATTCATATTTCATGGTAGAATAAAGACAATTTGGAAATTCACATTTGTCGTTCTCAGTTCAATTTGGAATTGTTGGAAGAATTTGTACGGATGCATTTTGATTTGCCACGAGAAATGTGTTGCTAGAATTTAGGGTCTTAAGCTTCGCAAAAGGACACACAGGCACTTACCAGTCTTTCACCTAGTGACCTTCTTTCTCGATTGAAGGGCATCTGTTTGACAAGATCTTTTGTATTTATTTTCAAGTTGTTACTACAACCTCTTTTACCATGCATCCAAGTCTTAAGTAAATCAACGTCCTTTTTTGACTTGTGGTTAATGGCCATGCCTTTCCATGTTTTGAGTATCCTTCAACTTTGGAGCCGCAGGTCTACTTTTGGGTGATAGGAAGTAATCTAATTCTGCGTTGCACTTGGACATACAAGTTGTCAGCTCATCTCCGCCATAATTACCTCACTGTGTTCATGATAGCTGCCTTAGAGATATTCCGCCGCTTCCAGTGGATTTTCTTCCGTGTTGAAAATGAATGGAACAAAATGACTTCAAAGAAAAATGTTCAGCTTCAGATGAACGAAATCATAACCGAGGAAGAGAAATTGCTTGATTCTAGCAGCCATACTGTATAGAAGAAACAATCCTCCTATCTGGTGAGCTACATCCGAGTGTTCCAACCAGTAGCCTCCACATTTTTTGCAGGGAAAGTCAGTCCTTTCCAAATTTGCCAACAATCATTTTTTATTCTCTTTTTATTCACAGAAAAGCATAGGCGGTTGAATGATTACAGTAGCTTAGTGTACGTACACGCTTTGATACTCTGTGACAAGTACTGTAGGTTAGTATATATATGTACACGCTTTGACATTCTGTGACAATTAATTCTTTACGTCATTTTGATGAAAACCTGGAGCCAACAACCATGGCCAATATCAGATTTGTTTGAGAGCCCAAAGTCTTGCTTTCCTCTTGCAATGTTCACTTTCCCGTGTTGAGTTCTCAGTCTCTTTTTAGGGAAAAAGTCGTTCCACACTCGGAGCAGATGAGCGCGAAAGGTTCATTACCACAAAAATGTCATACCCAATAATCTCCTTAATAGGTACCGATGCATTATTAGAACTTTTTGTGGTGAAACCTTGTAATCGTGTTTCATGCATGTTGGAACTTAATTTACTCTCTCCTCCTCCGTAAGGAAGTTGTAATAAAAAATAAAGAGAAAATATTAATTCATTGTTGATGTTAACTAAATCTAAAGAGTATAGCATAAAAAAGAAATCAAGTTTGTTATTGGTATGTAAATGGTATTTGTTTGTATCTGTTGCAAAGTTCTCTTTTGCTCTAATTGCAGTAGCCACAATGTTTTGAATATTATATTAGTATCCATATGGGATTTGGTTATGGTATGATGCGGCATTAGTATTGATTAATACTAGGAAATATTTTGAGTAATTTTTAAAATCAAAAAAATAGTCCTTAAATTTTATAAAATTACAAAATATTCTTTTAATATATTGTGTTATATAATTTTAAATTTTACATCAATTATATCTAAAAAAGTATAATAATATAAATTTAATATAACAACAATCTCTTTATTTTATTAATATTATTTTTTTACATATTTTACATGTGAATAATGGCTACAATAAATACAAGAAAAATATTTATATAAAATTAAGGATAATGTAAAATATTTAAAATATTATAATTTCATTATATAATAAAGAATAATTACATTAAAACATCAAATAGAAAGAATAATAAAGTTAATGACTTTATAAGTATTACAATAAGAGTTTTGAAGTGAAATCTGAAACAAAAATATTTACAATTAAAAGTTTTATATTTATATTTATATTACATATACAGAAATTTACATATGCATCAAATACAAATGAAATTAAAAGAAGCGAAGAAATGAAAAATTTAGAATTTTATTCAATCAAATATTCGCTCAAATTGTATCTATCTTAATTCTCATTTAGTATAAAATTCTTATCATTAAGAGAAGTTTAATTACCACCATCATCAAATAATATTTCATTATTTTTCCATCCACCTTTCAAATCACTCTCATTTATCAAACTTGACTCTTTAGAAACTTAATCCACTAAAAGAGACATATGGTCAAGGCAAATTAGATCTATAATAATACTTATTCTATTAAGAATCCTAATAAATAAGTAAAATTAAACTTCTAATAAATTACAAGAATTATATTCAACTTAATATTAATAATAACATACATTCCTCGAAGCTTTAAATTGTATTAAATAAAGATCATATCGTTCAATCTTTTGTGTTATAATATATTCATTTTCTTGGAATTGATGAATTCAAATGTGTTTCAATTCTTTTTGCACCTTGTTCCACTTACACATTGACTCAGAATTTGATTTACAAACCTTTGCAATTATGAAACTCTACTTTTAAATTTGTCCTTCCAAGCAACTGTAAGATAATAAAAATAACCTTATAAACAAAATAAAGTGATGAATAATTTCTTACATGTAATAAAAGTGAAAAATATATATGTGAATTAAGCTTGTTTCTTTTACTAACATCAATTGGCATCCTAAAATCACGAGAAGCATCCTTATAAACCTTCATTTGTGAGCTTAGGAGATCTTACATCATCTCATTAATAACAATTATTATAATAGTTAATAGTATTCCCATACTAACTTCAGTTTTCTTTGTAAAACTTGGTCTAAAATATACATTAGGATTTTAAAATGCCCTAACTGCAAACAATAGAAAGTAAAGTTGCTTTTATCATCTCTCATTGATAATTGCAAAAGAAGGTGCATATAAAAAAGATCTATTATTCATATTAGCCTTAATTGCTTCCTTCAACCTCTCTAATGATATCATAAAAAAAAAAAACCCACTATTATCTTCGCATTACTATTAGCCAAATGAAGTACTCTTACTAAAGGCTCACAAACTTGTATTATAAATTAACATTGAAACCAAAATTATGATTTTTAAGTATAATTTTAGAGATCTCCACTTCAGCATTAGATCTGGTATACTGAGATACGACTTACTTATCACTTGTACAAATTTGCCTAAGCTCTTTCTTCATTAGAACAAACACTAAAGTGATAAAAAATTAATTGCAACATAATGACATAAATATCCATCACTAGGGAAATCCTTTTTCATTAAATTCCAGACCTATAAATGATTATAGATTAACTTGGTCATCTTTTTGCTTTCTATGCAGTTTCATCAATAATAGGAAAGTATCTAGTATCTCTTATATTTTTCAACATCAGGTCAATACAATGTGCAGCAAAAGGAGTGCAATAAAAAGAATTATACCTATTTTGCAATTTTTTCAGCTGTTTTGTAAGAAGAATCATTGTCAATAATAAATTGAACAATATTTTTTGGCCTAAATTTATTCACATCTTCATTAAATATATGAAACAAAATATCAACATTTTTAACAAGTCTATATGCATCAATAGAATTCAAAAACTCAAGTTGAATCATCGAATCATTCTAAACTTGAAGTGGTTGAATTATCATGAGTACTTGAATTTTCCTATATTTATCTGAAAAATAAATAAGGACATATATTAAAATTAAATTGATAACCTCATACAATTTCAATTGCAATATGCAGAATGCAAGTATATTTACTACTTGTAAATATGAAATGATCAGTAAGTTGGAATTGAATATGCAAAAATTAGTATTTTTATATAATTTTATATATGAACTTCCATAAACTCTAAATTATCGTCAACGACATAATTAAGAAAATGATTTGTAAATTTAACTAAGAAAGCCATTGAAATGGAATTGAGGAGTATTATTAAGCATTCCTTAGACAAAATCTATAGTATTATTAACTATTATTACTTTTTTGAAGAAGAAAATTTTAATTTAATAAAAATGCAAAATTCACGTTCAAGTCTCAAAATATCAGTATATGCAATTTTTTAATGTTAATTGTTAATAAAAATGTGACCAATATCTAATTGTCAAACAATAAGAAACTAAATCAGCATAAGCCATGTTAAATTGTTAATAAAAGACACAACGACTATTTAATTCTCAGATAACAAATAATATAACCCACATCGATAGAAAGCAATTTTCTACAAAACTGCAGCACAATGTAGAACCCATCTTGCTTTCTCTACTGATATGGGTTTTACTTTCATCTCACACTCAACTACTAACACTAATTTCTCCACATTTTCAATATGTAGTACACACACAAGCAGTAGAGTCAAGACTGAGGAGGAGTGATGAACTGGAAACAAACTGATGAAGAGCTAGACCATGGAGGACTGTGGAGTGTGGATGGTTTGTGAGGTGCTGGAATCGGTGACGAGCTACTAGTATGAGTGAGGAGCAAGAAGCTGAGAACTACCGATGACAATGGAGAGCTACCGGTGATGATGAAGAGCGTTGGCCAATGAGAGAGGAGCGGCGGTGGTGGAGTGAAGGAGAGGTAAGGCAATGGTTGGGTTATGCCATATGCCCTATATTAACTCCTTTTTTCTTTAATGGTTGAGTTCTAATATATGTTTTCGCATAAGAGTGTCGTTTAACTTTAGCCATTTTGTGTTGTGTTACGAAGAAAATTAGAGGAGAAGGCCATTACAACATCTCCATACTCTACTTAAATCACCGTTTTTCTCCTTTTAGTAAACATATCTCTAAGATTATGATTTTGTTATTGTCTATGTTCCATATAATCTTTGGGACCGTATATATCATTGTTGTTCGAATGTCAGATCAAAAGTAATAAATATATATTTTCCACTCCGTCTACTCAAATATTCTATTTCTACCCTATTGTTTATTCCCCTCCTCCACCTAAATACAACATATTATTCATTTTTACAATATCATATGGCGAAAGGTACTAGGAGCCAAGTAGTGATGCGAATGGAACAAGCATCATGAAATCAGCTCAAGGAAATGTTGGAGTTGCAATTGAAGCTCTAGGATGTACAAGCTTGACAGAGACGAGAGATGGTGGAACTGAGAGAACTGTTCCAACTATACATTACCGTATCTAAATCTCATATGTCCCACTATAATCACACTTGAGTCAGAAGGTCCATTGAGAAAGCAGCTTCCCCCAGAGTAACAGACTTGTATTACTCCCATTAGAGCCTATGGCATGGAGTTTTCCCTTTTCGATGGAGCTAAACTTAATAGCTGGATATGCCACACGAAATAGTTCTTTATGGTAAACCATACACCTAAGGAGATGCAGGTAAGAATTGTGGAAGTTCGTATGGGGGGATGTGGTTACGGAATGACATCAACTTTTTCTCTGACACCATTTAACCTTGGAAAAACCCGCTTGGAATGAATCTCTGATAGCTATTACACAGAGGTTTGGCGACCCGTCTGAAGATCCTATCACTGACTTTAAAGAATTACATCAGATGGCAAGTGTGTTCACATGATTGCTGCTCCTTATTCGATAAATACTCTTTCAAGCTTTATATCCCTAGAATGTATTGGGTTGGATACTTTATAAGACGATTGAAGTCACAGATTGAATTACCAGTAAAGTTGCATAACCCTTGAACACTACAGCGGCTTATGAAAGGAGTAAATTAGAGTGTGTTTTTCAGGTGTTAGTGTATTTTTTAAATGTTTTCTTAGGTGATAATCATGTGTTTAGGAATTAGCTTTATGTTCTTGTTAATTTTTTATTTGATTGATTGTTATGTAGGGCAAGAATTTGATCTTAATTGTATGTTTCAAGAGTTGTTTGATATGTTCGATGAGAAGTGGAGACAAGAAAAATTGAGGAAAAGATGAAGGAGCTGGAGAATAACATCTGGCACGATCATGCATCTAGCAAGATGGTGAGCTCTCTGGCATGATCATGCATTCCGTGCACGATCGTGATAGACAGCTGGAGCAAGCCATGCACAATCATGCATGGGATGCACGATCGCGCAAAGAGCTTTTTCAAATTGCAACTTTTTTATGCTTTTGATGACTTAGGGCTATTTTTGGAACAAAACTCGTGGTGAAACCTTTTAAAAAATCTTAGAATGTTCAAGAATATAAAAAGGAAGAGAAGAACATCATAAAGATGATTAGAAAACACTATATAGGAGATCAAAAAGAGTAACATTTTGAAGAACACTGTAGATTTCCAACTTAAGGCAAAGAAGAAATGACATCCAGATTCAATTCTTTACTATTTTCTTTTACTTCCTTATTGTTATTGAATGTTAACGATGACTCAATTGGGATATATAGTTACATCCATGGATTACTAAATTCCTTTTACGAATTGCTCTTAATTTATTTGTTAAAATTTACATTCTTGATTTAATGAAATATGCTTATGATATTTATTGCTTTATATATAATTTCAATCAGGAGATTAGATTGGATCATTTGTATTGTGTTGCATTGTGAGAGCCAGTACCCTAACATACCTATAAATATCAAATTAATAGGTAATTGATGAAAGATCTTAATTGTTTACTAGTTACTTATAGGATTGCTTCAGATCTAAGTACATAGCAAGGAAGAGTTTTGATAGATCTAGAAGTCACAATTCAATTTCTATATATTTTAGTAGGGATTACTTGACTAGATATTGAGAAAAGGTAATCATAATAACTGAATATCTAAGGTCAAATAGCATTAAACCAAGAAGGTGAAGTGAAAACCAATAAGGCTAAAAGTAATTCCTAGTTTTCATCATTAATCAATCAACCAATTAACTGTTGTTTATTTCATTGTTCAATTATCAATTTTTTTTTTAGTTTAACTTTTAGTGAATTATCTTATTGTTTACCTTAAACAAAGTATACAAGGATTGTTAGGTGACTACTTTAATCCTCACAGGATGATACTTTTTATGCTATAAGGCATGATCAATATACTTTTAGTAAAGAAATTTTTTTAATTTAAAACTTACACTATGGAAAAAAAAAAAGAAGTAGTGGCTTTGGTCTACTATCTGAAATATAAGCAAACCACTAAACCTACCACGTTGAACCTTAACATAGATTCTGCCATTCTCCCTTGGACTTTACCAAGGATCTACTCTAAGAGGGACTACGACCCACCTTTAGAGCCCTTTTTAAGCCTTATCCATATAAAACCCCACAAAAAATTTGAGAAAAAAATAGAGAGGAGAAGGCTCATCTAGAGACCCAATTAAACCTCATTAAGCACAAGAGCACGAACATATGGCCTATCCACTAGAGCGACACCACATACTACATTTCAATGCCAGAACCCATGAGGAGCAATACCAAAGGCTCAAGGAAAAGAAGTTTAGGACCGACAGATGTATCGATTGGAAGGAGTTGAAACAGACAGGTTTAGCCTAATAGGTTCGAGACTTCATCTATGTCAGAGTGTGCTCTTTTTTTTTTGAGGTCGTTGAACCCTCATCCTAGACACTTACACTAAAGGTGTTATCCACATTCTTCGTAAAAAACGGCCGCTATAATTGGGACTGATCAAGCACGATTCAGTTTAGGAAATTGGGGGAGATGATCAAGATGAGTTACTAGAATTTCTTAGTAATGATAGGTCTTTATGACAAAGAGTTCAGGGGATATAAGAATACGTAGTCCTTTGGATAGACTTTCTATAGGTTGTCTTCTCAACATGTCTGACATACTAATAGTGAGGAGGATGAGTACAATCCTAACAAATTCAAAGTGTCAACCCTTCGATACCCTATACTTACATCCATGGGATTTTGAGTCATACGTTGAGTGGGCGTGGTTACAACTTCAAAGTTGTAAGTAACCAGGTTGATCTCTATCTTTAGAGTATGAGCAAGTGGATGTCGATTCACTTGGGGCATGCTTTAGCCCAATTCTTTAGGCATCATTGTGAAGAGAGGAAGATAAAGACTATCTTCATCAGGCCATATGTGACATGATTAGCATGGAGGAAGGAGGCTACCATTGATGAGGCTATTTGATATCATAATTTCCTTAAATTTGGACATCATGAAGAATATGCCTATGGTACGCAAGAGTCGAAGACCAACAAGAGATATTTATCACCTGATTGGGGTTCTAGATAAGTAGACAGCTTTGGGAACAGATGGGGATCCCCCTTATATAGTGGAGTAGCCATTAAGATAGGGCTCACTGTAAACCTAGATGGGAGGAGCACTTCAAGAGGAGGTTAGTGCAAGATTGCCTAGGGTGTCGACACCAACTAGACGCCTGAATCTACTAAAGATAGCTTGGCTAAAGAAGAACATAAGGCAGATCCTAGGAGTTCAATGCATTATCTGAGTCTAAGAAGCAACACTAACAGAGCGGGTAAAGAGACGAGAGGTCCATGATAAATGGATGGACCACGTCTTAGAGC
This sequence comes from Erythroxylum coriaceum, assembly GCA_026874005.2. NCBI lineage: Eukaryota > Viridiplantae > Streptophyta > Magnoliopsida > Malpighiales > Erythroxylaceae > Erythroxylum > Erythroxylum coriaceum. Next base: position 6,100,983 of record JANQAP020000583.1, read on the forward strand.
ATATGGTGGGACATTTTGGGATATCCATCCCACCTCCACCTTCTGGAGCAGCTTTATCATCCTCAACTTTATAATAGTATTAGGCTCTGAGGCCTAAGTATTCTATGACTATTGACATACTAGACTCACCAAAAGATAAGTTATACAGAGATAGTCTGGATGCTTCATTTTGGTTTTTCTTTTCTTTATTTCATTATTATTTCTATATTTTTTATTTTATTTGTGTATTTTGTTTGTTTTGTTTGAACATTAATAATGCCAATTTTATTTTATTTTATGTTCTTTATTTTTATTTTTAATCTTTTTATTGCTTTTTGCTTATATTTTGCAAGGATGGTTGTAAATAATATCAGATGGACTCTTCATCAAACTCGGAACGTTGTAAATCTTATTATTCATAGAATACCAATTCACACATTTTCCATTTTTTGTGTTTTTATTGATATTTTATTTATTTGTGCTTTTATTGTGTACATTGTGGACAATGTACAATTTTAAGTGTAGTGAAGAGATTTCAAATTTCTTATGTTGTACTCTTTTTTATTAATTCTTATTAACTGCCCTCGTGATTTGGTGAAAATATTTCAAAATTACTTTAATTATTATTTATTATTGAATTGAATTAATATTCAAAAGGATAAAAGTTAGAATAAACTTACTTTTATAAGTCATTTTCTAGTTATATTAAGATAATTAATTTGAATGAAAAAGTGCATACTATTTACACACATAAAGCATTTTGTAAGATTTTAAGCCTAAAAGCAAAATACATCACTATTTTAAGCTCTTTAATTCTTTTATTTGTGTTATTATACATAGCTAGATTATTTTAGAGCTTGCTTTTAGTATCCATATTGAGACCACAATTGTTAAATTAGAATCATTGAAGTGATAAAGGCATTTAGATTTAATCTTTGTTTCAGTTTATTTGCTTGATTATTATCCTACCATATTTTTAACCTAGGAGTAACCACTTTTGAGACTTAGTCTTTTCATTGATTATAACCATATTAATATCCTTTACCTTGTTTTTCTCGAAAGCCTTTTCATTATTTTTGAACCTTAAAGGATTTAAATGTACTTGATTTCTTGAAATTTGGATTATATTGAAGAATTTTAAAGAGATCCAATATTTCTTTGATTGCTGGGACATGGTGAATGCTAACAAGAAATAAAAATAATAATATATGTTGCAAAAATAGTAAAAAAATAGTGTTAATGTTATTGTACTAATGTAATTATGGTGTGAATGACCTATGTTGTAAAAAACTAAGTTTCACGTAATTTTGTTTTTGTCAATCTCCTTCGATATTTATTATCCTTATCATACCCTTACCTAAGTATCATCAAAACCTTGTAACAAGACCTTTTGATTTTTGTTTATAATTTACACATAAGTGGTGGATATATGATTTTATTAAAAGCTTACAGTGAAGAATCCTCCTATATACTGATTTGAGAGTTCCTAAACTTTCCACTCGAGACACTTTAAGTGAATTGAGTTAATTCTTGGTGAAGGTGTGAAAGTTTGTGCTTTTGAATTCAAAAAGAATATTTATGTGATTATTCTTGATATTGACTTATGAAGGTTGGTTTTAAGATGACTTGAATATAATTTTATGTTAATTTGATTGATATGAGATGATGATTTAGGGTCTAGATGGATAGGTTAAGGTTAATAAGGGATGATTTTTTTTTAAGTTTGATGATAAGGATTATGATTTGTTTGAGGACTAAAAAACTTAAGTGTGGGACATTTGATAAATGATTAATTGATTATATTTATATACCCATATTTAGTATGTTTTGCTTGATATTTAACAGTTTTATAGTGTTTTTGGTATTTATTTTGCTTCAAGAGTGTTTTAAAGAGATAATTACCTTTATAGACCAAGAGGAGAAGAATTTGGGTGAAATTGAGGCATAAAATGGAAGATTTTAAGCATTATTAGGGATACACAGCCATGTATATAAATCATTGTGAACTTGTGAACTTTTAAAGATGTTGTTTATAACTGGGTGGAGATACACGCAAGTTTATGTTAATATACATGATAGTGTATGTTACCTATGTAAGCTTCTACAACCTAAAAATTAGTAATTTAGAGGGAATTTTGAGATACACGATCACCTACATGATCGTATACGTGACTGTGTATATTCTTAAAACCTAGTTTTTACTATAAAAGGATATTATAAAGGCAAAACAAGAAGAGAAGTGACTGGAATAAGGTTAACGCTAGAAAAAAAAGAAAAAACAGTTCTGAATGAAGGATGAAGGAAAATACGAAGATTACGAGATTTGACAGAGAGAAACTTTAGATGCAAATTTCAAAAAGACTTCATTAGAGATAAAAGGGGGATATAGATTATAAATTCTTTTATTTCTATTTTTCTTCTGAATATTTAATGATAGATTTCTTTTCTATGTTTAGGAACTAAATTGTTTAGTTCCTAAGTGTAGTGAACCCTAAGTTGGGATGAATGATATGAGATAGGCTTTTATTCATTGCAATTTTATTGATTGATTTATTACATTTCAATTAGACATTTATATTCTTGAACTTAATATGTCCAAAATATTGGTCAAATGTTTGATTTCATATGATTGAGATTAAGAAATCCTTTTATGTGAATAGATCTACCGTATTTGGAAGGAGTTACATGCAAACCTAGTGATAGGTTGACATAAATCCTCCAGATTAGAGTCAAACCTAATAGTGAAATTCATGAATCAAGCAATGCAATCTTAGGGGTTTTAATTAGAAAGAGATTTTAGTTTAACAACTAAAGGTTAGTTGTTAATAGTCTTGAGAAAGATATTAACATAAGATATAAATTTTCACAGTCTAATAATTAATAATTTAATTGCATGATAAAATGTTAATATTTAAGATATCTATTCATCAGCGAGGTATTACTTATTTGATATCATCTAATCATAGTACTTTCTTTATCCTAGTTCATTGTTGTGTTAACTATATAGTTTAGTTTTTTTAGATTAATTTTCAATTAAATTCATTACCCAATTTGGTATTTAGATAAGAGAAAAGGGATTAATACTAGTACTTATAGTTTTCATAGGATCGATCTTACCAATACTAGCTACAACTACACCGTGCACTTACGGTTAAAACTTATAATACTTATAAGTATATAATCAACCTGTAACACCCCCTTACCGTAAGGTACGCACCAGGACGCCCGCAGGTCATTCCGGTACATATCCTATGATAAGGGAGCGCTACGTGCGATCACTACAGTCACTCCACATG
>JANQAP020000583.1:6157878-6180420 GCA_026874005.2 Erythroxylum coriaceum
TTACACAGTGGAATCGATCACTTACTTGCTTAACAAGTGCTCTAACACTGAAATAGCAGTCAACACCACAAAAAGCTGCTAGATTGCTGTTCGGTGATGAAGGTCAGGGAAGAGAATCACAATAAGGAAGGTTTCAGTGAAGAATGGAGACTATATTGGATTCTTTCTAACTTAGACAATATAATACGTGGGTACATTGCATGTCCCTCACGTGTACCATTTATCTCCACTAATTTATCATATGTCCAAATCACAATTAGCCATATGTAATTTCACTAACTCGGAATTGCCAATGAAAGTATGTACAATCTTATGTATGTGCCAAATCAATATGTAAGTCACAAATACTTATGTCTAACGTGCATGTATCTGAAGTCTTATAAACATCTCATGCATTACGTAATAGGATGTTACACTTATGCATGCAAGGTTATACAAATTTAGATTAGGGAGAAGATTTAAATAAGATAAAATCTACCTCTACAATTGTTTTCTTGTTTAATATTTGTGTAATATTATAGAAAAGTAAGAACTAGTTCTATGTTACTTTTGTCAATAATAAAAATTGAATATATAGCATGTTTAGCTGCTGTAGAAGAAGTTGTTTGACTTACACATTTTTTTGGTTCATTTGGGAGTTCCTAAAGTCAAAATTGATCTAGTAGTAATCAACCGTGACAATTAAGCAATAACATCATATAAGATCCCAATTTTTATTGCAAAATTAAGCATATATATACATATATATACTAAGTATAATTAAGTAAAATATATAGTTGGACAAGGTGAAATGACGTGAATTATATATCTATATGTGATATGGTGATAGACCCAATGAAAAAACTAATTTTTTAGTATACATATATTGGATATGTAAAGTTACTAAGAAAATGTAGATATTGATATCTCATTGATAAACATCTCTAATTGCATGTTTATTCATTTTATTATCATGTCTAAATGCAAAAATATGTGTTGACGTTATTTATTAAGTGATAATCATTATATACAATATGATTCTAAAATATGTTTCCCCTATGTAAAATATTTTGAATATGATTCGAAGAATATATCATAAATATAAGAGATTGACCCTTTTATACAGGCAATCATCTCTTTTATCTGTAGTAAATAGAGATGAAACATTTTTTAAAGTTTGTTATCTATGTGATAATTAGAAGCAAGAAGATTGAATCATAAATGTTGTTTTATATAATAAAACAAAAAAAAGTTTGAAATGATTAAATGGTTACTATATTTGTCTTAAGTTACCAAATGAAAGTTATAATAATTATGAATTTTAGAATAGACTAGCACACTTAGATAAATATGCTTGAACTAATATTTGTACAACATTTTAATAATAAAAGACATCCAATCTAAATAAAAAAAAAAATCAATACCATAATACGCAAGTCTTACCTGAGGTTGGAGTGAGAGATGGACTAGTGCCTGCCTGCCTCCCTCTCATTTCCTACCTGCATCACGGTCTATTTCCAATTTACAAAAGTTGGGAGGGTCACCTTTGTTGGTGGTCATTGAAAGGGGTGCCGAATGCATGCAAGCATTTGCCTAGGGTTTGCAGTTCAAGCAAACAAAAAGGACAGCACTGCCAATTCATTTGATAAACGACAATAAATTTTTCTCTGACATCCCTGTAGTCTGTACGCCACCGACTTCAATAGCATAAGTTAATTGACCTTATTTTTTAGGGGACCAAGTCCTCTGTCTGTTTTGTGAATAATATGATGTCGTTTTAATTTATTTTTTCTAATAACTCGGATTCTATTCTTGTTCCTCGCATAATACTACGTCATCTTAACTATAAAATAATAGAAACAGAAGATTAAACATATTTTCTAGGTAGCGCCTTTTCATTCAGACCAATATATTAAACCGTTATTAATTACCTTTTACAATAATACTTTTAATTTTCACCAGTTTCTGGTCCACTGACAAAAGTTAAAATTTTCATGATAATGAGGTGAACTCTGAGTAATTCATACAATTCACATGCTTTGTATTCTTCTGCTTGGTCCTGTCGCTACCGACGTTTCCATTTTCATGTGAAAACCAACTTGGGGTTTGCCTTGCACATAAAAGTTTTGTGGTTAAGTAGGTACAGTTTCTTCTCTTTAATCTTACTACGTGGTTGTGCAGCTGCCATGTGACTTGCAAAGGGCGACGAGGGACAGCGCCCTTTACATTTATTATGTACGTGGCTATAAAGGATGGAGATACTAATGACCTAACTCCTGTCCTTTATAGACAGTGGACATAAACAAACAATATCAATAATCTCTATTGTCATAAAAGTCCCTTTGTAAGTTTGAATGAGAAGGTATTGAACTCGCAGTCCAGGTTCGCTTGGACCCTACTGCCGCGTACTGACTGGACCTTTTTTTTTTTTTTTTTTGTAGCATATCATCATCTATGTTCAAATGCTGCATCTTTCGCCAGCTCTTTTTGGTAAACATCTGTAAAGTAGACGCGCACAGTTTATTATTGCTTGAAACACTTGCTTATTTTAAGTTAATTTACATGTAAGTTTATTCAACATTTTAAAAACTAAATTAAACAACAAGATTTTATACACGGGACATATGTAACATTAAGAGTTAATATATCAATAGTAACTTTAAGATAGAAATTATAAGTTACCAGCCAAGCTTTTTGTTTACCAGTTATATGTAACACTACTCTTAATATCATTAAATCAGTATTAATATAATTGTCATAATTATTTTTTTTGATAGGGGTTGACTTTACAGTTACATAAAATAAAGAAAATTCTTCCTCAAAATAATCTTAAAATTTTAGCCAAAACTTGGGTCTACACAATTGCAAGTTTGTCTAATTGCTGTAATCTTTTAATTTTGTTAAAATATATATTAAACACTAATACTTTGCTTTTATTATAATATTTTAGTGCAAATATTTTTTTCTTGTAGGTGATTACGATTAAAAATTTAGCTTAAATCTTACAACATTAAATTTATTTTTACTATTTTATTTTTAATTTCATAATAAACAAGATTAAATCGTTCAACTATCCGCACTAAACCGACTTTATATTGTTTGGTTAAGATTTAAAGAAGATAAATACAATGTAACTTAAAGGTTTACATTTTCATTCAACTAATCAAAGACACTTAACATTAAAAATTTACTTTTCACTAGGTGTAATTTTAATATACATGTTAGAGTTAATGCAATGTTTTTTTCATATAGGCTTGCCACAAAAGGTTATAAGTAAACATATAATTTCAAAAAATAAATTCAAGTAAGTTTTTAGTTGTAAGAATGATTTTTAAACATTAAACATATTTTCATATTTTAATTCTTTAAATTCCTAAATTTTTAAATGATTTGCACATTCTAACTATTTATGTTGTTGTCTCAAATGGCACTCAAAATTTAAGTGAATTTGGTGCTTCTAAATTTTATAAAATTTTTGTAAATTAAAAGATAATTTGCCTAAATGGATGAGTGAAAAATACAATTTTTTTAGTAGTTTAACAATAATTTTTTCTATATCCACTCTCCAATTAGTCTCACTTAGAATTTTTTTATCTTCTTCTTTCAACAAAGTGAAAAGGAATCTTTATACAAACTGTTGGACTATATAAGGTTAATAAATATGTTATTACTAATGTTTTTATCCTTGGTAATATCAATAAGATAATATATGAAGGATTGAGTTTGATAGAATGACAAAGTGAACAAAAAAGTATATACAATTTAAGTGAAAAACCAGTAAGTAGAAATCAAGAATCAAGATGAAGCAAACTATTATAATTATTCTCACAATATTATCATGGCCATTTTAATGAATTAAAGGTTTAGTTAACATATTTTTTGATCAAAACTTTGCCAAAACAATGTAATTTGATCTTTGAAAAAACTTGAAAAGTTTTGAAAAACTTGCTTCATCAATTTTGGTTGACTAATGTGATGATTATGGCAATTAATATTATAATTCTGGATAGATTGGTTAACTAGACTGATAGTGTGATGGATTAATATCTTTTATTAACATGTACCGTGGGTCCATATTGGTCAATTAATATGTAGAATGGTAGATCAATATCCGATAATGATCAACAAAGCTACTATTACTAATTGTTCTTATGTTTTTTATTTTTAGAGATTATTTTAGGCTATTTTCAGTATAAATAGACAACATAACTAGGTGTTTCTTTAAGTGCTCTTTTAGTTATGGTGGGTTGGTGTCCCTCTAGCCAATTCACTTAGGGATAATTTTGTTTTTTTTTAAACTTATTGTTATTTCCCACCTAGCTCTTATTACCTTTTAAAGAACAACATTTTAAAATTTTTATGTCCTAATTATCTACTTTTTCCTTTTTAAGCTTTAAGTCAGAGAAATTTCCACCTCAAGCCAGGTTATTTTTGATAACTTGACTTCTTCACGTGAATGCTATGACATCTCCATATACACAAACTATAACAACAAGGCTTAAAATGAGATTATGTATATAGTAGTGTTAAGCTATAAAGTCTACCTGCTAAATTTATGGATAAAAAACTTGAGTTGTTGTATCAAATCTATATTGCTAGGAGTTGTTGTTTTGAAACATTTTGTAATTATTCCATTTATGAATCTACTTTTATTTTTTAAAAAAAACTTGACTTTTCCACCCTTTCCTCATTGCTCTTTATCCCACCCACCTCTGGCATCTTCCTCTAGTCCCTCAAACTTAAATGACTCTCTTCCTTCTTCACATTTGAAGAATCATCAAGAACTCCCCTACTTTGATAATTCTCTTCCTTATAACCTTGGCATTAATCTTGCCTTAAATTTAAGGTAAGTGGTAGGAGAGGAGGCTCGATACTCTCTATATTTCTATTCCTTAAGTCTTTTTGAGGGTAGACTCATAGTCTTCTAAGAATAGTGGTCCTTAAGTAGGGAGTGTGTAATCGGTTTGTAACCTTAGTAGGCTTCTTCTTAGGCATGTGTCTACCTCTCCCTCTAATCCATAATTAGGCTTCCAAACATTGGAAAGGAAAGGGACTAAGCAAGATATTATTATCTGAGGGCAATCTCATCCTCTTTTAATTCTCAACTAATGCTAGTGAAAAGGATATCTTAGAAGTTGCACTATGGTATAGTCAAAATTTGCTCTTATTTCTTCAATGATGGAGACTTGATATAAGTCTGAAATCTATTAAGCATGAAAATATCACCATTTGGATTTGATCGAGTGTTTGTTAGTGTAAGTTTTAATGATTAACCTTCGATAATCCGCAAGTGCACGGCTCATTAGAGTAGTATCAAAGTTTTCGATCCCATGAAGAGGGGGTTAATATAATCCTAAAATCTAAGGCCAGAAACAATAATAGAAATCCAAGATGCAACGAAACTAAAAACAAGAATTTAATTCAATTAATCAAATTAAGAATCAAACACGAATATACAAATTATTAAGCAGTTGCAGCACACCTAAGAATCAACCGAAAGAAATTACCAATTGAGAGAAAGGGAATTTTACCTATCCTTAATGCTAACCTAACTGATTATGAATTATCAGATTGTTGGCTCTAGACTATCCTAAGGTTGATTACTCTCTCTAGTTATAACCATTAACCCTAAATCATAAACCCCAATCAGATTATGGAAGATGTAATTTCTCAATTCACAACCTATCCAAAACCTTAATTAGTTCTGAAGTTCTCTAATAAACTATCGAAAACTTATATAAGATCTCTCTTCGCACAATTTTTTGATTTGGTTCAATTCTTATTCTATTAAATCACCTAACTCTCATTAGTCCAATTTAATCATTTTTCATTCAATTCACCCTCTCAGTTTATTACAGAATTATAAAATTGCAGAATCAAACCACAACGAATCTAGTAAACATATAAACAATCAAATTTTCTTTAATTTAAGAATAAACTTCGAATGTGAGTTTAGAACATCCTCAACATTCTAGATCCTATCATCAACTACTCAATCCAATTCTATATAATGATAAAATGGAAAATAAACAGGAAATACAATCTAAATGGAGGATAGGAGGTAACGACATCGAGAAACCTCCTGATCTAGGAAGTATGTCGAGTCAGCTTCTTCTACTCTTCTCTCTTCCTTCTTCTCTTCCTTTATCTCTCAATGAATTCTCTCTAGGTTTTCTCAAGGTGGCTGATGCCAAAGCTCCACTCTACGTATTTTCTTGTTCTTTAAATATCCTTTTGTGTTCTGAGTAACTCTAGGATTTTTTCGAGGTTTGAAAGATCCAAAAAATCCCTCAAAACTTGACGTTTTTGAGTGTCTATTCGTCTGCCCAACGTAAGCCACGATCGTGGGCCATTTCCTGGGCTTCTATCACGATCATGGCATGTAGACCACGATCTCAAGCTGTTCCTTATGCTTCTGTCATGATCGTGGCATTAAACTCACGATCGTGGGCCAACTCTGGTGCTTCTGTCACGATCGTAGCTTGACATGCCACAATAGTGGGCCGTTGTTTCGGCCTGAATGTCTCCGAAACTTCTCCGTTCTTCGATGTTGACCCTAAAACATTAACAAATACATCAAAGTACCTCAAAAACATAATAATTAAGCTCAAAGACTTGTACTAACCCATAAATCACTTAAAACATAAATAATTAACAAACTAACATAATTTTAACATAAATATATACTAGATGATTGAATTAACAACTAAACACATATCAAACTATACCCTAAAACACGATCCAATTTACACTTATCAAGATTCATATTCAGTGTACCACTAGAATATTGGTTAAAAAAGAGGCTTAGTATGCTGGCTAATTTTATTGGAATGAAAATACAACTTTGAGGAAAAGCATTGGTTACATTATAATGTGTGTTAGCGTTGAGCTTATGAAAGAACTAACTGATTTCATTCCTCTTATGAGACATGGGGAGAATGGGAATTTATTTGAAGACCTTGTATATGTTTCTTACTAATGAAAATGTACATAAATACAAAATCTCCCTACCCTCGATATACTGACCCCCTATTCTCTACCCCTGACACTCTCTGCCTCCTTTAATTCGACAATCACTTTTCCCAGACCAAGCTTAAACTATAAACAAAACACTATGACCATAAAAAACCCCAACCTTGAGCCATATATACTGAAAAAACACAAAATACCCTAAAACTGAACCCATCTACAATAATATTGGACTTGACAGAATTCCCACCATTGAATGGAGTAACTGAGACTAAAACACAGGATAACAACACTAGAAGAACTTAATCTTTAGTGGTTCGAGACTTTAACAATCTGAGAAAACTTAAGTATGTTAAATCAAACTTAGAAGAACCTATTTGTGTTCCATTATAGGTATTGAAAAAGGGTATATTGAAATGAAGCTCGTTACTAGTGGGATTGTTTCTTGAATTGTGTAATATGAGTGTTTGTTTATATTCTAAGTGTTTGTCTAGTCTAGATTATGATTTCAATCTTAATTTTATGTTTGTTGAGGTGTTTGATGTGTTTGTTAGTGTTGGAAACCAGATCATTGAAGAACAAAGATGCATAGGGTTATATGGCTAAGGTCACAATCGTGACACCTATGCCATAATCGTGACAGACACTTTTAAGGCACGAGTTTTTTTTTAATCTATTTTAGGGTTTGAGGGTGTTTTTGGAATCAATCAAAGTGAGAAAACCTACTTACACCCCCAAAACCCTAATACACTATTTAGGGACATGAAAGACACAAAACATGTAGCAGTCAACACAAAAAGTGGATCAAACAAGGGAGATCAAGAAGAACATCTAGGAATTCTAGCTTTCTAGATCAAGTCTCCAATATATTTTTTCTTCTTTTCCTTTAATTATTTAGTTATTCTTGATGTGTAATCTAAATTCCAAGATGTTAAACATATTCATGAAGTTCTAAATTTCTGATTACGATTTATTCTAGATTTATTTTGTGACTTTAATTATTGTTGATTTCAATATATATTCTAGTGTTTATGATAATTGTGCATTCTTATAATTGACAAAAAATCGAGAGAGTGAGTCAAAAGTAATTAGATTAGATTGTGCAATGAGAGTTGGTAGTTTAATAGTCCCACAATTATTAAATTAACAACCATTTAAAGAGAGATCTTGTTTAAGAACTTAATTATCTACTAGATAACTTTAAATATAATTAAAAAGGTTAGGGAAAGTTTAGTGAATTGTGAGGTTGCAAATCTAGAACTTTTGAATTTAGTTAGGGTTAATTGATTAGATCTTGAGAGAGAGTAATTAATACCTTAGGAAACCTAGGATCAAGAATAGCATTAGATTTGCAATTGCAAATCTAGAACAAGTTTTTGACACCTTTGCTGGGGATTTAGCATTAGATAGATTATTTGAATTTCTTTGGTCTACAAATTTTTTTTCATTCTTGTGTCCTTGCAATTGCATGAATACAAGAATTGCTCGGAGTTCAAGTAAGAATGAAGACACTCTAGTCCTTGACATCATAAGACAAGAAAGGGAAATATGAAGAGCAAGACACCAAGTAGAGACCAAAAGAACAATAGTGGAAGAGTTTAATCAAGGAGACCAGTAGCGAACCTTTATGGACTTCACGAGGTTAGGGTTCAATGTTGCATAACAAGGCATCACTCAACCATTGATGCAAAACTTAATCGAGATCAAACTAGCATTGTTGAACATACTGCAAACCAATGTACAGTTCTATGGGTTAGCTAACAAAGATCCTAACGCTCATTTAGTAAACTTTTTAGAAATATGTGATACCTTTTGATATAATAATATGTTGGAAGATGCCGTTAGGATGAGGCTCTTTCCCTTTTATACTAAAGGATAAAGCCAAATTTTGGTATCATTCTTTAAACATAACCAACATTATGACATAGGAGTAGTTGGTGCGTGCGTTCATAGATAAGTACTTCCCTTTGACAAAGTTGACAAGGTTGATGAAGGAAATTGCAAATTTTCAACAAAATGATGGGGAGTCACTATATGAAGTGTGGGAGCATTATAAGGAATTACAAAGGAGATGTCCTCACCATAATCTACCAAAGAAATGCTCCAGTTAAACCAATTTAGCATGGATTCAAATTATATGGACAAGTTAATCATTTTACTACTGACTACTTTTTAGTGCAAAACAACAATATGGAGCAACTAAATTATATGGAAACATAATTCGATCAAAGAGGTGGGAATAATCACTACTCCAACACATACAATCTTGGGTGAAGGAATCACACAAAATTTTCTTGTTCTAACAATGCAGGAAATTAGTTTAGAAATCAAGGGTCACCTGGATTTTAACAAGATAAATTGAATACCAATGATTCCAAGTTGGACAAGATCATAGACAAGCTCATGAGTATGGATGAGGCCTATAAGAGGCTAGAAGGGAAGTTTGAGAAAGTAGCTAAAAACCACGTCTCTTCCATTCATAATATAAAGGTTCAATTGAACCAATTGACAAACGCATTGTCTATAAGAAGTGTGGGGAGTCTCCCAAGTAAAATTAAAGAAAACTCAAGGGAGCAACTCAAAGCAATCACACTTAGGAGTGGGAAGGAGCTCAAATAACCAACAGATAAATAAGCTGAAACCCACTCTTTAGACAATCAAGAAAAAGGAAAAAAAGTTAAAGAAAAGAGTGAACACCCTATATATGTTGCCCTTCCACCATATCCATATAAGATTCTATTCCCCCAACGATTACAAAAAGTGTAAATTAGACTTATAGTTTGCAAAGTTCATGGAGAAGCTAAATACTTTGCAAATTAACTTATCATTTTTTTAGGGATTGGAACGTATGCCCAAGCACTTTAAGTTCCTTAAAGACATATTATCAAAGAAGAGAACTTGGGAAGAGAATCAAACAGTAGAACTTACTGAAAGTTGTAGCTCTATTATCACTAGTCATATGCTTTTTAAATTGAAGGATCCAGGGAGCTTCACAATACCCTATGTAGTTGGTGACATGGAGTTTGTGAAGTGCTTATACGATTTAGGTGCAAGTATAAATCTTATGCCTTTGTCGATCTTTAGAAAATTGCAGCTTGACAATGAGAAACCAACTTTGATGTTTACTTAATTGACGAATCAGTTCATTATGAAATCGTTTGGCATGATGAAAGATGTGATCATGAAGGTTTATAAGTTCATTATTCCTATGAACTTTGTGTTGCTAGATTTCAAAGAGAAAAGGAACTATCTATTCATTCTTGGACAACCTTTCATAAGCACTGGAAAAGCACTGATAGATGTTTATGAAGGTTCAGATTGGTAATGAGAATATGGAGTTCAATATGAACAAGAACTTGAAACATCCAAATTAAAGAAACTTTTGAATGAAAATAGGCATAATGGATGGATGTATCAAAGAGCAAGAGGAGAGATGCTTTGAAGAAGTAATTTATGAGGAACAAGTGATAAAGGACTTAAAGCTCAAGGAATATACAAAAGTCTCTATTCAAGAAGATGAAATGGAAGAGTGGATGATGGTGATTTTAGAAGAAGATGAGGAATTCACCTTCCTACAACATACACTATTTGATTCCATCGAAGATTCAAGGAGTTTCATCATTTCTGATTTTTTTGAAAGTTTGTTATCGAAAAGGGCATTACTAAAATTACTTGGATGTTTTAATTTGATTGATTTGTCCTTTTTATTTTCTCACAACATGTAGCTTATTTATGTGCTATTAAAATAAATTTGGACAACAAGAGTGGAAGTAAGCCACTCATAATTTATCCTGGTTGAGTTTTAATTGATGAAAGATCAAGCTAGAGACTTTAACATATTATATACTTAGGTTATTTCGTGAATTCTAGTATTTAGGTTTTTAACTTTTATGTTTTGGAGTGATTTGGATGGCTAAATTTCTTATTTATGAAGTTATTATAAGTTAGGGAAGAAAGCTTGAGGGTTACATAAAGAAAAAAATAACAAAATGGGACAAGGGTAAAAAAGACAAAACGAGACAAAAGTGACAAATTTCAGCATGTCATAATTGTGACATGGAAGTCACAATTGTGCACGGCTGAAATTTGGTTCTGTCACTGATATGTGCTTAATTGATTGTATTTGTTCAATAACACTTAGTGATTAATAATACGAAAGTGCTTAAGACACTCACTTTAGTTCATCTATGGTTTTAGTACAATTCGGAAGCAAAAGAGCTAAAGCGAGTCAAAAGCACTATATTTGAGTCGTTTTCCAAAGATTCACTCTCACTTATCTTCATGGAGTAAGAAGTAGTTTAAAAGTAAGAAGAAGACAAGAAAATGAAAGAACAAGAAGAAAACGTTGTCAACAAGGCTCACGACCATTTAGAAAATTTCACAGCCATGAGCAATCTCATTGTTGTGCAACCAATTGCATGGACGTGAAACCACTCTCATGCCCACACAATGATGTTTCAAGGGGTGTGACACACCACTCACACCCGTGACTCACCCACTCACCACTGTAAGGCTATGCCACCTTACCAAAAACCTTAGCTTTTTAATATAAAAGAGAAAGAGGTGCGACGGTAGAGACATGAATATTTATGTTTTCATTTGGGAAAAGTTTGAAGAATCGACAGAGAGGTTTTGGGAGAATGAAGAGGAGCATATCTCTCATCTTTTGGAGACCCATAGAGAGCTAGACATTCTGATGTCGGTTCAGAGGTGACATCGACACCGACGATCCGGTTAAACATTTCTTCCATTAATTTTTGTTGTTCTTTCTCTCTTTAGGAATTGATTAGGTTATCCTTTGTTTAATCAATTTGGGTATTCATGTATGGATAATCGTATTCTTGTTATCGTTCGATTGTTTATGTATGAAACCATAATTAGAATTTCAATATAATTCGTAATTGTTATATTTGAGATTCATTTGTAGCAACTAATGGTTTGTAATCATTTGGGATAACTTAACCTAGGTTAAATGACCCGAGCGTATATGGATTTTGCATTGATTAATCAATTTTCCTAATTTGTAATGCGACTGTCCAATTGAATCTGGAGATCATATCATAGGTTATTCAATAGTTAGGTTTAATTAACAAGCGTATCTTAACTAAATAATACCTAAGGAAAAACTCGGGTTAATAGAGCCTATCATTAAACTACGATTAATAGTTTCTAGGAGAGATTTGAGATCAACAAATCAATGAAATATGTCTAATTTGGTGTAGGTTGAGATTGAATCAATGAACTGGGTCCCTAACGAATTCATCACTTTCATTATTTTTGCATGTTTTCTATAATATCCCGTCTCTCAAATTGTTTGTTGGACCCCGAAATTTTTTTAGAATTTATTTTATTAAATTAGCAAGCATGAATATAAATTGGAATTCTTGAATTATCAATTATTGGAGTTTAATTAGGTATATAATTAATTACGTGTGGTTCCATGGATTAAAAGGAAGAGTTAGAACTAAGTTAAGGGGTTAGAAGGCATCAGATTAAATATGGAAGGGTAATCTTGGAAAGATAAAAGTTTGTCTTAAAATAATAAGAAAAGAAGAGAAGAGAGTCGTGCATTGTAAGAAAGAAAAAGAGAGAAAGTCGTAGAAGAAACTAGAAGAAGAGAAAGAGAAACCGAAGCATAGAAAGAAGAAGAAGGAAAGAGAGATAAAGGAGATAAGAACTGGAAGAAGAAGGTTCAGCTGAGTTTTAGGTAACTCTTTATTTATTCTTCTTATTTTGATAGAAGAAGAAAGAAGAAAAACTAGGTTTTTAAGTGCTAAAAAAGAAGAGAGAAAGAAGAGGAATAAAAGATTTATGTTCTTAGATTTTCATGAACTTTTAACTTGATCTTAGTTCTTCTAGCTTAGATAAACTAAGAGTAGATTAAGTCTAAACTTATTTTTGGAGAATATAGCTTTATGAAAGTTCTATTCGTGTATGTTGATTGAATGAAAATATGTTTGTTTGAAGGGAACCAAGAACCTCGAATTCAAGAGTAAGAGGAAGAACAAACTTGAGCTTGGATTTATAAGTAAATAGGTGGGTGATA
The DNA here is from genome assembly GCA_026874005.2 of Erythroxylum coriaceum. Lineage (NCBI taxonomy): Eukaryota > Viridiplantae > Streptophyta > Magnoliopsida > Malpighiales > Erythroxylaceae > Erythroxylum > Erythroxylum coriaceum. The sequence goes on from JANQAP020000583.1 coordinate 6,170,873, forward strand.
TGTTTATAGTCGTTATGTTGATGAGATGAATTATTTGCTTGTATGTGTACTTAAATGCTTGTTTTTATTTATTGTGAATATAGGAAAAATAATCTGTGATTGAAAACAAGTTTGCTTTGCAAGAATTCTGCTGCTTTGATGTTAATGAAAAATAGAAAATTTAAGAAGCATGAAAATAAGATTATGATATGAAATGTGTAAGCTTCGAAAATTTGCTTGTGTGGGAAAGAGAGATACCATTTCGTTTGTTACGTACACGTTGACCTATAGCCTTCTCCCGACTGCCTGCTTATGGTATATGAGCTTCGAAAAATGGACTCATTTTGTTCATGGTGTAAACTTCGGTTTTGTCATTTCGTTCTATGGGATTCTCTCAAGCCATTATATGTGTGCATTTTGCTTTAAATTGCTAAACATGACATATAATTGAGTGCTATGTTTTAATGATTGAAAAATTTACCTGATTCAATTTGTGTAAGAATATGTTTATCTATGAGCTTGAATCGTGGATAATGTATATTTAAATGTGATATAAATTTATGTATATGTTTGTTTGTGTGTGTATGTGTGGTTTATCGCTAATGGCTATAACTGTATTAGCCACTGAGCTTCCCAACTTACCCCATTATCTTTCCACTCCTTAAGTGCAGAAATAGAAGATCGGCATTGAACCTTACAAAAACTTTGGCTGACTCCAAGAATTTCTATTTTGTAACTAAGTTAGTTCAAAAACTTTTAGTACTCTAGAAGCATATCAAGCATGAGTATTCATGATTGTATTTTTGTATTATGCTACTGATGTGACTTTTGTTTGTAATTGAAGTTATGTATGAACCTTGCAACATCTAAGAAATGAAATTTTGTCTTCTGGAGAAATGAATGAAAGAAGGGTTGAAGAACTCCTTTTGTATATGTGGAGAAAATTTCTTTTCTATTAGTGTTATTGTGTTAGGAATAAATTGTTAATTGTTTAATGTTTTTTAGATAAATTCTTCTTAAGTAAATTGATGGGTTGGGAGTCTGTTTTGTTAGGAGTATTATGTGTATGGATTGTGTTTTTTGGATTCGGGTCTTTTGATATAGGTAGTAGTTTTTATAGATTTCAGAAAGGAAAAGGAATAAAAATGTGTTCTGAAACATCAATGAATAAACTATATTGATCTAGGTAGAATTAGATAAAATTGTCTTCATAAAAGTTGTAGCTCTTTATCTTAGCTTTCTAACGACGTAAAGTTTATAATTTTTGGACTTTGGGATTAAAAGTTATAATGTTTTGAAGTAGGAGAGTGCAGATCGGGTTGCATGATCGTGCACATGCACGATCGCGACAACCCCGAATTTTCATGAATGTCGCAATCGTACACAAGCATGATTGCAACAATCCGCTACTATTCACCAAAAGTCACGATTGTGCATACTCCCCTCTCACGCCCATGATTTTTCAAAAGTCATGCTCATGACTTTTTCTCTTGTTCTTGTTCTTTTTATTTTATTTATTCATTTGTTTATTTATTTGTTCGACTCCCAATCTGATTTATTTTCATGTCTATTTTATTTTATGCTATTTTATTTTATATGTTTGTGTATTTTTTTTACTCCCACCATGAGTTCTTTTCATCTGTATCTTAGTTTTATTTATTTTATTTTAAAAGTCCCCCAATTTTGACGCCTTGTCGCCATGAAATAAGAATCGAGACCCAGGGCCAACATTGTTAAAGGATTTAAAGTGTTAGACTATTGAGTCACATGAGTGGCATTATATAGAATGAATTTGGTACATTTATGACATGATTTTATAATTGTATTCAACTACATAATATGAGCATACACACATGAATTGTGAGTTAGACAAATTGCACTCAATTGATATATTATGGGGTATGAAACTAAAATGAATGTGATATAAGATATAAATGTGTTTTTCCAATGTCTTATACTTTGGTTTACCAATAACAAGAATTGATGGATTATAATTAGCAACTTGGAATTAATTGTTACAATTGGGAGATTGATAAATTAATACGTACATTTAGTCTTGGAAAATGCCAAGTGGCAAGACAAATTGACAAATGGAAAATTAACATGATTAAGCCTATAAATTGAGTGACATTTGGCATAGATAAATAAGTGATGAATGGACTAGTAATTAATTGACAAATGGATTAATTGTTAATTGACAAATGGACCAATAACTAAGAGACAAATGGAAGCTTAAGGAGTAGATACATGGCTTACATGTCAAGTGACAAATGCCATTGTCAAAAAGAGACACCTAGCACCTTAAGAAGCACGTTTTTGTAGAGGTTGTTTCTATTGTCTTCACTTTGTACCTCCACCGAAAATTGCTCTTAACTCATCTCTCTGTGGTTTGGTTTGAACCTAACTAAATTTCTACACCAAAACTATGCATTTATCCTTCATAAGATAGATAAAGAACCAGCTTATAGTGGTCTTCATCTTGCTGTTGAAAACTAACTTATTTTCACCTTAAGTTTGTGATGAGCTTGTATGAATGGAGAGCTAGTTTAACTTGATGTATTAAGGAGGAATTTGAGCTTAACAAGTAAGTAGAAATTTGATCTTTATGTCATTGATTAATAGAATGATAATGATGATTAAATTGGAATGAAATATATATGATGTTGATGACGAAATGATTTCTGGAAAATGATGCTTCAATGATATTTTCTGTTTTGATTTTTGATGCATGAAAGACAATAATCCATAAGTTGCCAATTAAATAATTGTGAGTTGTTATTGGAGATGATGTTGATGAGTAATTGGAGTATAATTAAGGTCTAATTAAGGTATAAATGATGGTCTATTAAGAGGATGTAATGAATTTAGTATAAAGATGATAAAATCTGGAAAACAAATGAAAGGAACTTTCGATTCACCCATCCCAAGATTGTGGGAAGGCCATTCATGATCGTGGGAAATGCTTGGAAGTGAAGAAAATGGTATTTTGTGTGATTCTTGAACCAACTAAGGATAAGATACTTACTATGGTGCATTTGGACTTGATTGAGGCTTAAAATGAACCTAATTTGATGTTGGATAAGTTGGTTAAGTGTTTGATAAATATAGGTTGTTAATTGATGTTATACCTTAAGGAAAATATGGTTTAATATCAATGTATCTCAATTTGGAATGTAATAGTGTTAAAGAAATGAAGGTGTCCTTATGAATACAAATATGATCCAAAGGATATAAATAATGCATTAGGAATGAATGAATGAGAATTGGGATATTGTATGATTATGTATAATACTAGAAAAGAGTTAGTGAATGTATGTTTGATGAATTGAGCATGATCAAGTGTATTTAAGGTATTAACCTAATTGCAAACTAGCTATATACAAGCTATGATATTTGAATGATCAAGAATTGTGAATAAGGATACATACCCGGGAAGTCAATTGAGCTTGAAACATGTATGTATTCACAATATATATATACATGTGAATGATTGAATAATTATATGATTGACAACTTAATGATGCATAAAATATATGTGTATTGCATGAAGATAGATACACAAGATTGAATGTCAGCATCCAGACATTGCTGGATCGTCAAGGCAATAGTTTATCTAGAGCGTACTGTGAGTTAGCCTAGATGTTTACTCACTATGATTGAATTGTTTGTGTTTAGCATTTTTGAGCCTAGATGTTTACTGACTATGATTGAATTGTTTGTGGTTAGCATTTTTGATATTGAACTGTTATTGTTATGATTGTGATAATTCTGGACATTGATGGTCTGAGGAGTTCAATATTCGGGATTGTATTAGAAGTGCTATCAAATTGTATGTGAATATGAAATATGAGAACAATTGAATGAGAAATGCCAGAATGAATATGAAATGTGTGAGCAATCAAATGTTAATTGCCAGGATTAGATTCGATGAATTTGATATGTGTGACAAAAGCACACATGAATGAAAGGTAAATGAAATATGACATATAGAATGATGCATCACATTGATATCTATGATCATATAAAGGAGTTGTGATCGGAGTGACTAGTCTAAAAAAGAGCTTAAAGCTTAATAATGTGCACAAGGAGCCACAGGCTCAGTTATTAATGGGCCCGGTATCAATAATGGGTATAGGACAGTATATGAAATGAGCCTGGTATCCACAATGGATAGGAGACAGTAAATAGGCGCTCAGTCACAACAAAGTAAAAATGAATGGAGTCACATGTGCATTTGCATATACATCCTTATTTGTATCTTATGATTGAATTGGAAGGAATTATTGAATTGTTTAAAATACAATTGAAATTTAAATGAGGATATATTGTGATATGAAATGTTAATTTACCTGATATACTTATGAAAGTATGATAAACTTGATGTATTTAATAAAGTATGATGAAATGTGATATGATATACAATACTAGAGGATATGACTTATCTTTGTGAATCTAACATGAGTGAATACATCGATGATGGTTCACTCACTGAGTTCGCAAACTCATCAAAATTGCATTGTTGATTTTCAGGTTTAGAAGAGATTTAGTTAGACTAATTGGAGTATAGCTAATGCGATTAGACATGAGTTAGCGATCAGTTGTACCTGCACATGTCTTCAGTTATTTTTGTATCAAAAATTGTATTTCTCAACTATTGTACAATGTATGTGTGAATTCTGAAGTGCAATTACATTTATGGTTGAAAATGTTTGTAAATGAAATGGGCTAAAATGAATTATTGATTGCTTAAGATGTGTTTGATGTCTGAATATTTTTAATGAGTTTTTTCGATCGTCTTAACGTGCCATCCTTATAAAGTATGTTCTCAAATAATCATCGATATGTTCGGTCATATGATCTACGAGAGTGGTATGTTACATTTTCTTTAATTTGTTTTCATTAGTTTATTTTATTTTATTTTGTTATTAAACTAATCCAACCCCCCAACCCCAAAACCTATACACTGATTATTTTCATTTCAAAAGCTTTACACACACCCTCTGTGGGATCGACCTAGACTCATCATTGCTATAGTTTTAGGTCTAGTTTATTTTGAGTAGTTTTACGATGCACTAAGTCAAATTTTGGCACCGTTGCTGGGGAAAGCGATGTTTAGTTTTGGTTCTTGATTTTAACTAGCGTTTTGCATATATTTGTTTATAATTAGTTTCTTTTTAGTTATGTCTTAATCTTTTCACTTTTTGTTTAGTGTTTGTGTGTTGAATTTTTTAAAATGGAAGGAAGTAGTTTCTTTTGTAACTCATATTCCCAATCCTATAGCTCATATTGGAATGATGACATTAACTTTAGTTACGGATAAGATAATCAATAGAATTGCTTCCTTAATAGTATGCAGGACATAAAGCAATTCTCGTATAGACCAGAAGCTTCTTAGCCTGACTCAGGTACATCTTTGGAAGACTTGCTTAATATTATAACTAATAAAAATGTTCAACTTCAATAGAGTATTCAACATAGTGTACAAAAGTTCAAAGAGGATATGATGCAAGTCCACCAAAATACAATATCTAGACTCCAAAATATGGCAAGCCAGATGGATCAGATGATAGAAGCTCTTGACCACCTAGCATCACAAAGTGAAGAGAAAAAATTATATCAACTTGAGGTGTACCTATGGCATGTTAGTGCAAAGGCCTTACAAAGTGAAAAGGAGCTTAAGAATCTTGAGAGAAATACTTAAGGAATTGCTCGTGAAGAAGAAACTGAAGAGGAGCTTGCAGTAGAAAATGATATATCTTTTAGCTCAAAGGTGAGTACTGAGTCCATAGTTGTTTTTAAGACTAACTCTTTACCTTTATCTAGCAGGTTAGAAAAACTGAACGAAGAAGAAAAAGGTGAAGAGACATTCGAGGTCTTTCTAGAGTGCATGGACTCAGTAGAGATTCTGAATATAGGGCATATGCTGAATATGAGAGGTTATCAACTGAGACCCTATCTTGAACAACCTCACCTGGAGGAAGTTTAAACTGTGACACCTGAGGATCATAATTTTATCACGTGAGGAGATTATAGAGTCGAGCCAGCGATATTAAACAAAGGCACTTCTTGGGAGGCAACCCAGGAGAAGTTAATTTCTTTACTTTACATTTTTTCATTTCTTTTTATATGCACAACTGTTTTTAAGTTTTCTTGTTTTTATATATTTTTAAGTTTTCAATAAAAGAGAGAGAGAATAAAACAAACATTTTTTTATTTTTTTATTGCTTTTAGGATTATATAGTCATGAATATAGAGTGAATTGACTAGAAAAATCCATAGCAACTTAGCATGTACTTTTACTTTTGTGATTGGTCAATATGTATTATCTTTAGAAGAGTAGTTACTAGTGGTAGACAAAAGCTAGTGAGATTTTGAGCCTTATTAGACTGACACATCCATATCAGTTTCATTGTCTTTTGCTTATGTGTGACCTTCATAATATGTACATCCTGACTTTGCTTTGATTTTCTATTCAAGACCACATTTTTATCACATGCATTAACATAAAAAATGATTCGGCATTCTTTGTTTTTACAAGCTACATTAGCCAAATAGCCTACCCATTGATATGTATTTTCCTTTGTTAAGTCCCTTTAAGCTTTATTAGTCTTTCTTTTTGTATTAACCACATTACATGCTATTAAACTTACCCAAATGTCTGACCTAAGTCAGAAAGCTAGTGGAGCAGGTGTTACTTGTTGATGATTGCGGATGTACAAAAGTCTAAGTGTGGGTATGTGTATATATGTGGGTTAGTTATATTTGTTAGATTGTCATGTTATGAATTCCATAGTTGGTGTAGCTCCATTTAACTTTTATATTAAAAAAGAAAAAAAAGAAAGAAAAAGAGAAAATCAAAAGAACAGAAAAAGGAAAAGAAAAGAAAAAGAAAAAGAAGAGAAAAAGAAAAAGAAAAAGAAAAAGAAAAAGAAAAAGAAAAAGAAAAAGAAAAAGAAAAAGAAAAAGAAAAGAAAGAAAAATGTTTGAATAAAAATATTGAGGAGGAAATACAAGTTTTGAAAAATTATGCATGATTGGCTTCTCCTCCTAAAGTTGTATTGAATGGGTGATTTGCTTATAATGCATATGAGGTAGATGTGGCTTTGAAGGATCACTCCTTGTAGTTTCAATGTATTGTCATCAATTTTATAAGTGATTGCTTCTAGTTGTTTAAGCTTTATGTGGTCTGTGGTATGAAAGCTTGAATTTGAGCTAGGAAACCTAGTTTTTGCATTTATCATAGTTGATGTACACAGTTGTGAGTGAATGTTAGTTTTTGTGCTTGATATTGCTTTGAGTGTTATTTTTTATTCATTAGCTTTGATGGCTTTTACACTACATTACCTAAATACATCTTACCTTACCCTTGCCCACATTACAACCTTAAAAATTCCTTGAATTCATGATTATGCATTTGAATCCTAGTGGTGGAGAAATGAAATGATTTGCAAAGTTGTGGAATGTCTTGATTATGAATGGTATTTGAGTGTACCTATGAATCTATCTTATTTAAACACATTTTGTATAAGTCTAACTCTAGATTGCTCAGTTTCTAAAGGTGATGAATGTTGATTAGTCATGAGTAAAAACGTTGAATGTTAAGTTCTTGCCATGATTTTGAAAGTCATTCATCTTTGCTTATGATTATATATTCTTGGGAAATGTGGGAAATGAGTAAATGTTTTTGGGTCTATGAATTTGATTATGATGGTTTTCCCGAGGATGGTCAAAATCTAAGTGTGGGGGAAATTGATATGTGCTTAATTGATCATATATTTATTCAATAACACTTAGTAATTAATGATACGAAAATGTTTAAGATACTCACTTTAGTTCATATATGGATTTAGAACAAATTCGGAAGCAAAAGAGCTAAAGCGAGTCGAAAGCATTATATTTTAGCTATTTTTTTGAAGATTCATAGTCACTTGTCTTCATGGAGCAAGAAGAAGACAAAAAAATGAAAGAACATGAAGAAAATGCTATCAATATGGCTTACGGCCATCCACAAAATTTCACAGCCATGAGCAGTTTCATGACTGTGTAACCAATTGCATGGCTGTGAGATCACTCTCATGCCTATGCAAAGGTGTGTCACAGGTGTGACACACCACTAAGACCTATAACACACCCACTCACCACTATGAGGCTATATCACCTTACTAAAAACCCTAGTTTTTTAATATAAAAGAGAAAGAGGTACAACGACAGACATGAATATGTTTTTGTCTAGGAAATGTAAGGCCCCAACATATACCCTAGAAGTATTATAGAATGTTTAGGGTGTATTAAGAAGTCAACATATTGAATGAATTAAGTGCATCTAAGTATAGTAAGAGACATAGTGATACTTAAAGTAAAAGATATGGGAAATTAAATGGGTAATTTGTTTATTTCGACATGGACATACATATTTAGAAGTGAAATATAGATGGGAATTTTTGACATGTTTGCTTGGATTTATGAGCATGATGTGAGGGGAATTGATAAAATATATATTCCATAATAAAATGCAATGTTTTTGGAAAAATTGCATATGTTTTTATGTTGCTCTTGCATGATAAGATCGAAGTTAGTTGATTTGGGATGTGTACCTAGTTGGATGGATAGATTTCACTAAATAAACTTCTATAATTTGGACATATCTTGGTATGTATACCTCCAAATTGGATATTAAACTAGAGACAAAGATCTAAAAATTTTATGAAGGAATAGAAGTTTGATTTTATATATAAGATTTTTGAATTCTGGCTTCAAGTTGAGTTATGGCTATTATCCCTATTTTTAAACAGCCTATAATGTTTTAGGTATAAAATCGGGAATAATTAACCAAACTGCATGAAATTTATGCCATTAGAAAATTAAGATATAGGGTAATGAAATTAATTGATAATATTATAGGACAATGGGGGAAGTAGAGGAAGAAGAAGGACCAATATGCAAATATTCTAAAGTTAACATATGGACCAATTGGATTAAGGCATGTGTGACCAATAATAATAAAGCATGTGTGCCCAATAGAAATTAATCATATGTGTGAGTCTTGAAAGTTCATAAAGAGGCATATGGAGATGGGATATGGATGACACTTTGAAGGTTTTAACTTCAAATTTTTTCTCCTCTCCATTTCACCTTCTTCATCCCATCATTTCGCATGAAAGGAGTCAAGCTAACTTTAGGTGGAAAGCAAGGTAAAAACTAGTGCTTTTCCCTTCCTTTTTATCTCTTCTTACTTTGCTTATGAAAAATTGAAATTATAAGTTTGTAAGTGGGATTGAGATGTGTATTTATGGTGTTTCTAATTTGTGAGTCAAGCAAAGCCAAAGAGGAAGGGAACGAAAGGCAATAGAAGGCCTACTTTGTCAATTTTGAGGTTTGGGACTTCACTTAGTTAATTTCTGTATTTGTGTATATTTGAATGTGTATAAAGATTCATTTGGATGTGGAATGGTTTTCAGGATGATTCTTTGGTATTATTTTGGTGTTATCTTGCATAGAATTGGTTGAATATGACAAGAGAGTATCGTGTAGTGGAATTCTGTCTAGGGTTTGTTGAACTAGTCACATTG
>JANQAP020000583.1:6180520-6199462 GCA_026874005.2 Erythroxylum coriaceum
AATGCATGTACAGTCATTTACATGTGCAAAATTCACTATTGTATGCATGAACATGTCAATACAATTTTAAGCACTTACAACCTATTCCAAATGACTATTTTACCCTTCCCATTGGTGAGGGGATGTTACACAACCAATCACCATTAAGACTAGGAGCTTTGTCTAGATGAACAGAGAAAAATTGATAGGTTTAGTTCATATTATTTTTCCTAGGAGATTTGGCATGTTATTATGTGTTTATTAAATGATAATCATATATACAGGTTTAGAATTGTGAGTGTTTGTTTATATTCTAAGTGTTTGTGTGGTTTAAAGTATGATTTCAATCTTAATTTTATGTTTCATGAGGTATTTGATGTGTTTGATATTGACAGAAATTAGATAATTGAAGAATAAGGAAGATGGATTCTATATAAAGGATGTCATGATCGTGCATAAGGAACACGTTCATGAATAGCATAATGGGGCTATATGGAATCGGTCACGATCGTGATCATGCATCATGGAGCATGATCTTGATAGAAAGGATAAACCTAGGGTCATGATTGTGACTCCCATGTCATGATCGTGACAAAGACTATCCATGCACGAGTTTTTTCATCTATTTTAGGGTTTGGGGTTTTTTGGAATTAATCAAAGTGGGAAAATCCTAATTACACCCCCAAGAACCTATGAAAATAATCAGCAATAATCAGAGTTAGATTATGAAAAAATAGTTGACAATTTAATAGACAGTAATTATCAAATTAACAATCATTGAAAGTAACAATCATTCAAAGAGAGATCTGAAATTAATTATCTATTAGATAACTTTAGAACTAATTGAAAATGTAAGGGAGAGTATTGTGAATCAAGAGGTTACAAATCTAAAATTTTCGAATTCAATTAAGGCTAATTGACTAGGTCTTGAGCCAGAGTAATCAATACAATAGGAAATCTACAATCAAACACATAATTGGATCAACAATAGTTAAAGAAATAAAATAAGGAAAGAATAAGTCCTAAGTATTCGATCTTGATCAAACCCTAAATTAATTGACAGCTCACTTGTTATTTAATTTATTTGCTTTGTTTTATTATTTGTTTCAATTATTTATTTATTTTTCTTCAAATCACATTCTGAATATCTTAGACAAAGTTAGGTTCAAATTGTTAACCTTGCATATTCCTTGTGGGAACGATAACCTTATATACTAAAAGATACAATTTGTATATGTCTAGTATATTTAGGGTTTTATTAAATATAAAATTTGCTTAGCAAGTTTTTAGTATCGTTGTTCGAGATTTAGCTAGGACTATTTGAATTTCTTTGATTTAAGGAATTTTTTGTCATTCTTGTGTTCTTGCAATTACATTAACATAAGAGTTACTTGGAGTTCAAACAAAGTAGAAGAAACTCCATCTCTTGACATCATAAGATAAGAAAGGGAAATTCGAAGAGCGAGATGAAAAGAAGAGATCAAAAGATCAATAGCATAATAGTTTAATCACAGAGATCAACAGTGAACCCTAATGGATTTCATGAGACCAGGGTTCAACTCTGCACATCAATGTATCACTCAACCACCGGTGCAAGCAATGTCATTTGAGATCAAACCATCATTGTTGAATATATTTGAGGACCAATGTACAGTTTGATAGGTTAACTAATGAAGATCCCAATACCCATCTAGTAAACTTTCTAGAAGTATACAACACCTTCTAATATAATGGAATGTTTAAAAATTCTATTAGGATGAGGCTCTTTTCCTTCACACTAAAGGATACAGTCAACATGTAGTATTATTCCCTTAACCTAAACAATGTCACGATATAGGAGCAGTTGGTACGTGCCTTCCTAGATAAGTACTTCCCTCTAACAAAGACAATAAGGTTAATAAAGGAGATTACTAATTTCTAACAAAATGATGGTATGTCACTATATGATGTGTGAGAGTGCTATAAGGACTTTCAAAGGAGATGCCCTCATCATAATCTACCAAAGGAATTTTTCTTACAAACATTTTACAATAGAGTTAATCCACCCATAAGGGGCATTGTAGATGTAGCTTTTGGAAGATCACTTATGCGAAAGACAATTGAGGAAGCAGAGGATCTGCTAGAGGAGATGGAGCATAATAGCTGTCTTTGGATGCCATATAGAAACATACAATAATCACCTTTTTGAGATCATAAGGGAGTCATTGTTGTTGATTCAATGATAACAATGTAAGACCAAATCAATAACTTAACATGACAAGTTAGCAGCCTCTAAACCTCCTCATCCACTTCAGTTAGGGCAATGTAGCTTAGATACGAGTTATATGGACAAGTTAATTATGTTACCGTTGATCGCTTTTTAGTGCAAAACAACAATATGGAGTAACTCAACTATGTGGACACACAAATTGGGGAGGGAATATCCACGACTCTAACATATATAATCCTGGGTGGAGGAAACATTCTAATTTTTCATAGTCTAAAAATACGAGAAATTAATTTAGAAATCAAGGTCCACCTAAATTTCAATAAGATAAGTCCAATGCCAATGATTCAAAATTGGACAAGATCATAAGCATAGATAAAGCATAGAAGAGGATGGAGGGGAAGTTCAAGTAGGTAGCTAAGAACCACACCTCTTCCATTCATAACCTTGAGGTTTAAGTGCGCTAATTCGTGAATGCATTGTCTACAAGAAGTGTGGGGTGTATCCTGAATAATACTGAAGCAAACAAAGGGAGCAACTCAAGGCAATCACATTTAAAAGTGGTAAAGAGTTCAAGCAACCAATGGAGAAACAAGCTGCAACCCACCCAAGAGAGCATCAAGAAATGAAGGAAAAGGATGAAGAAAGAATGAGTATCCGCTATAAGTTGCCCCTAGATCCCATTCCCACAGAGACAATATAAGAACAAATTGGATGCACAATTTGTAAAGTTAATGGAGAAGCTGAAGACTTTGCAAATTAACTTATCTTTTGTGGAGGCATAGGAGCAAATGATCAAGTATGCTAAATTCCTTAAAGACATAATATCAAGGAAGCGAACTTGGAAAGATAATCAAATAGTAGCACTAACTGAAAGTTGTAGCTCCATTATCCCCAACCATATGCCTTTCAAGTTGAAGGATCCAGAGAGCTTTACAGTACCTTGTGTAGTTGGTGATGTGGAATTTGCGAAGTGCTTATACAACTTAGGAGTAAGTATAAATCTTATGCCTTTGTCGATCTTTAGAAAATTAGGGGTAGGTGATGTGAAGTCAACTTTGATGCTTATTCAGTTTATGGATCAATCCATTAAGAGATCATTTGGTATGGTAGAAGATGTGATAGTTAAGGTGGACAATTTCATTATTCCTGTGGAATTTGTGGTGTTAGATTTTGAAGAGGATAGGATTTGTCCACTAATTCTTAGATGGCCATTCATGAACATTAGAAAAGTGCTGATAGACATTTATAAAGGTAAATTGCTTTTTCGGATTAGTGATGAGCATGTGGAATTTAATATGAACAAGGTCTTAAAACATTCGAAAAAAAGCATATTTTACATGAAAATAGACATAATGGAAGCATGAATTAAAGAGCAAGAGGAGAGTTGCTTTGGATAATTAAATTATGAGAAGCAAGTGACAAAGGACATAAAGCTTAAGGAAAATACAGAAGTATCTGTTCAAAGCTGAACTAGAAGAGGGGATGAGGGTGATTGCAAAAGAAGATGTGCTATTCATCATCCTAAAACACAAACTATTTAATTCCATCAAAGATTTATAGAGTTTTATCATTCTCGATTTTCTAATATGATTGATTATTTCCTTTTTTACTATCTCTCAATATATAGCTTATTTATAAGAAACTAAACTAAATTTGGATAACATGAGTTGAAACAAGCCACTTATAATTGATCCTGGTAAAGTTTTGAATAATGATAGGTCAAACTAAAGACATTAACTTAACAAATTTCAGTAGTTAGGTTTGTTTTGAATTTTAGTATTCAAAGTTTGAATTTTAATGTTTTAGAGTAGTTTGGATTACTAAATTTCTGGTTTTTGAAGTTATTATAAGTTAGGGAAGCAAGTTCAGGAGCTACATGAAGAAAAAATGAAGAAACGAGACAAGGGTGACATTTTCCAGCATGTCACAATCATGAACGGAAGGACCAACCTTTGTCATGATTGTGCTCCAAAGTCACAATCATGCAAATCATGATTGTGATTTATGGCCAAACCTAGCAAACATGTGAAACAACCCTATTTGGCCGCTCTCTCTTTAACCTTAACACTTTATATTCATCATTTTTCATCTTCTAACACACTTTACCTCTCTAAAACCTTAGCAACCACTCCAAAAATCTCTCCCATCTCTCTTCGTTTTCCTTATGATTTTCACTTATTTCTTGCATCTCTCAACTAAATTTTTATTCCTTCTACATATATCTCATAATTTTCACACAAATCTCACATCTTTATAGTGGTTTTTTACTATAGTTCATAGAACTTTTCTCTTTTCACGTTTATGGATAATAATGTTCAAGTTTATGAAACCACCCATATTTATCAATCTGTAGCTACTACTCTTAAAAAGAAAAGTAGTCATCTTAGTATGAGATATATATTTATCATGCTTGTTGTTTATTATGGTGTCAATCTCGAGGGACTGGCTATTGTTTTTCCTGAATTTCTAAATCACTTTAGGCGAACTAAGATCTTGGTTGTTTATCATATGGAACTCTGAGATATCAGTTCCAAAGCTCATGCAAAATATAGGACAAGTCATGCTAGTTCGAGTTTCGCATTAGCACAGTAGCAAATAGAGGTCTCAACAAGTGAAGAAGTAGAAGATGATGAAGAGGAAGGCTGGGATAAGGTCTTTAATTTGGTCTCTAATAAAAACAAGTTTCTGCAGGAGATGGCACAAAAACAACAAAGACAACGACACAATATAAGGAAGATTTTTAAGTACTTCGTTACTCAAAATGTTCAAATTCCTTCACCTACATCGTCACTGCATCGATCTCTATAAATGGTTTCATTCTCTAAACTTTTATTTTTGTTTTTGTTATTTTTCTTATTTTTATGTATGTGTTGTGTGTTTTCTCACATTGAGGACAATATGTTGTCTAAGTGTAGGGAGGTTTGTGCATTAGCATGTCATATATATATGAATTTTGCATATCATATTATGTTAATTTTGATTAGGATTAACATTGTGTGAACATTTTATTACATATGTGTGAAATATGTGAATGTGTCAATGGTAAGAATTTAATGAAATTAGTTTAGTTTTGAACATGGTCATTTAATTTGTAAAGACATATTGATTTGTGAATTTTATATTTTAAGTATCCTTTTGATGAAAATGCATGTTAATTAGGATAGGACACCAATATTGTTCACTTAGGAAATTTGTGGTATGCATTTATAGTTAGAAGTCAATTGAATTGGTTAGCATGACTAGTAACTTTTCATGAGAATAATTGGCTAAAAGGAAATGAGGTAGGCTATGTGATTAAATAAAAAAATGTGTATTAAATAAATAACTATTCCGTTGACCATTTTGAAACAAATATTGGGTTAAGAATAGAACTGGTAGCCAGTTGAGAATGAGATATAGCTGAGTAACTAGGGACATTCATGACAAAATGTTTGTCTTCACATGAAAAGGCTAGAATGACATTCCAACCAAGATAACTAATAAAAAACGTGGTCTAGTTGAGTAATTGCGGGACATTCATAATAAAATATTTTTCTTCGCGTCAAAAGACTAGGTTAACCTTAAAGAAAATAAAAAAATGGTGTTTTAATAAATAATACCTACTAATCTTTGAAAATAGTAGGGTCGACAGAAATACGATGTCTTATACTTTATTTGAAAAAAGGGAATAGGAGGACTCAAACCAAATGGGATGTGTTCAGATGGCTGATAGAACATTAAAACGTCCTAGGGGAGTAATAGAAGATATACCAGTTAAGGTTGATAAGTTCACATTCCCAATCAACCTTACAATTCTTAACATAGAGGAGGACATACCTTTGTATCTATCAGTTATTTTATTTGATTTCATTTTTTCCTATTATTAATATTATATATATATATATATATTCTATTTTATTTTAATTTTTAATCTTAATCTTTAATTTTTAATTTTTTAAAATTTTATTTTATTTTCTTCTTCATTCATGTGGGTCATTCAGAAACAGTCTCTCTACTAGTTAAGGGTAAGGCTGCGTATTACTGGACCTCCCCAGACCTTGTGTCTCAGTAAGATTTTTACTGAATATTACTGTTATTATAAAGGAGGATTCATAAATACCTTTAGTCCTCAACCGACCATTCTTAGCAACTACCAAGTCAATTATAGACGTTGACGAAGGCAAGTTAAATTTAAGGGTAAGGAATGAAGAGGTGACCTTTAGAGTCTCTAATGTCAAAAGCAATCCTCTTGAATTTTTAGATGTTATTAAGGTTTACAAGTTATGTCAAGATGTTTTACAGGGCTTTACATGTAAGGATCCATCGAAACTGTTACAAATTCAAGGAAATAAACTAAAGGATAAAAGTGGAAGAAAGCATCAGAAGGTAGCCCACCTGTATGTTATGGAACCAACGGAAAGGCTAAGGAAACACAATTTAGATAAGCCACCTTGAGCATAAAAGGTACGTTGAGCTAGAGATGTTAACCAAGCGCTAATTGGGAGGCAACCCAAGGATTGTTATTTGTTTTTGTTATACCATTTTTATATTTTATTTCTTAATTTCAATTTTGTTATTTTTATTTCTTGTTTTTCTTTTTATCCCTTTTTCTTATATTTTGCAAGGATGTAGTCTAAATTTGGATGGATCAGGAATTAAAAAAATCATCATATTTAGGAAAGTATCATTAAACCTTCTCACTTATTAGGTATACTTATATTGTGTACATTAGGGACAATGTACAACTTTAAGTATGGGGAAAGGGTTAATGAACTTCAATGATTTCTTTAAGCTTATTATAATCTTGTTTATAATATTTATGAAATTATATTTTGAATTGGTTGAAATCTGTCCATCAATACTTTACTACATTGTTGACTATTAACTTGAATTGGTATGCAGAAGGATGATAGCTAAAATAAAATTGCTTTTATAAGTCATATTTTTAGTATTCATTGAAATTTTCAAATTGAATGAAAATTGCATATTGTTTACACATATATACTCATCTTTTTTGTAAGCTTTTAAGCCTAAAAGCAAATTTTGAAAATTTTAAAGCTCATTTATTTCTTTTATGTGTATTATAATGCATAGTTGAACAATTCTAGAACTTGCTTTCATTATACATATCGAGATCATATTTGTTAAATTAGAATCCATAAATGATAAAGGCGCTTAGATTCAACAAATTATTTTTGGCTATTTCTTTGAAAATTACCATACATATAATTTTATCCTCTAGGAATAACCAAGTTGAGCCTTAGACTTTTTCATTAATTAATCCCACATATTAACTTTTATCCTATTTTTCTTTGAAAACTTTTGTATTGTTTTAAACCTTGAAGGTTATTTGCATTATTTATTTGTATGAAACTTGAAAATCTTGAGAGGTCCATTATTTCTTTAATTGTGGTATTTTATGAATGCTGAAAATTGATGTGATTTTTAAAAAGCATAAGAAAAGAAGAAAAGAATATAGTATTAATGGAGTTGCAATAAAAGGACTTGTATATTCATAAACAAGTTTTTGCAATTTTTCTTTAGTAAATTTCCTTCAATTTAACACTCTTGATTTTCTCAACCACACCATACCTAAGCCTCATTATAACCTGTATAAAGACCTTTTGATTTTTTCCTAGTTTATACATAAGTGGTGAAGATGTAAAAATATTGTAAGCCTATGGTAAGAGTTTTAACATCCATTGATTTGAGAGTTTGAATACTTTTCACCCTAAATACTTGAATGCATTGAGTGAAATATTGGTGAGGGTGTAAAAGTTTATGCTTTTGATTTCAATGGGATTATTGAGGTGATTACAATTAATATTATCTTTGAAAATTGATTTTAGGATAACTTAACTCTAATTGTACGTTAATTTGATTCAACAGGATATGATGATTTATAGTATGAATGGACGGTTCAAGATTAATGAAGGACAGATGTTATAAGATTTATAATTTTGATTATAGTTTGCTTGAGGACAAGCAAAAGCTTAAGTGTAGTAATGTTTGATAGATGCATAATTGATTATATTTATACCTTATATTTGATGTATTTTTGCTTGATATTTTATACCTTTT
Organism: Erythroxylum coriaceum; assembly: GCA_026874005.2. Classification (NCBI taxonomy): domain Eukaryota; kingdom Viridiplantae; phylum Streptophyta; class Magnoliopsida; order Malpighiales; family Erythroxylaceae; genus Erythroxylum; species Erythroxylum coriaceum. The sequence goes on from JANQAP020000583.1 coordinate 6,188,769, forward strand.
TGTATATTTGGTACTTATTTTGTTCTAAATGCATTTATAGGTTATAATTGCCTTCGTTGACTAAATAAAGAAGAATTTAGATGAAAATGTGACATAAAACGAAGATTTTAAGCAAAGAAGAGACAAATGGCTATGTATCTATCTATGTAAGTTCCTCAGCCTTTGAAGAACTACAAATTCTAGATATTTTGGGTTGTACACGATCTAGTGCACGCCCATGTACCTCCTAAAAATCCTAAAAATTACTATAAAAAGATGTATTCAGAGGTAAAATAGACGAGTAGACATGCAAAGACGTTTAAAAGCGATTCAATGACAATTTTGATCCAGACAAATGGAAAACATGAAGAAATCATTGAATGATCCAATAGAATACAAGATCAAATCTTTACCTTGCAAGAACATTCGATAGGAGATAAAGGGAGATTTATAATTATGAACCCTTCATTTCTATTCGTTTTTCTTTCTGTTTATGTTTGATTTCATTCTTTATCTTGTGTAACTAAACATCTTTAGTATCTAGGTAGGATGAACCCTATTTTGTGATATAACATGTTTTGGTTCTTTTATTAAATGCAATTGTTTTGATTGATATATTATGATTTGATTACGTGTTTAGTATATGTTCTAATAAATCTAAAATATTAGTTCATAATATGATTTCATAACATAGAGATTGAGAAATCCTATGAATGAATAGATCTACAATAATTAAAAGGAGTTGATTGCTAACCTAGAGATAGGTTGATATAAATTCTCTAGATTAGGGTCAAACCTGAGAGTGAAATTTGCAAGTCAGTAAAGCAATCTTAGTAAGTTTAACCTGAATAATATTGGTTGATAATTCTAAGATTAGCTATTAGTAGTCTCAAATGAGTTATTAGCATACCATAAGAATTTTTACGGTCCAATAGTCAATAAAACAATTGCATAATAAAAGGTCAACTAGTTAAGGGTTTTTAGGGGGATTCACAACCTATACTCTAATTCTTAATATTGATAGTATTCTCAATGATTTTTTATTTCTCTGTTCAGTATTGATGCCAATTTTATTTTAATTTTGAATTTTTATTTTCCTTGATTAAAAATCAAAATTAAATCCGTAGACTAGATAATAGGATAATGGTAATCACTAATACTCATCATCTTTGTGGGATCGACTTGTACTTTTCGGTACTAGCTACAGCTACTCTATGTACTTGCGGATACTTAATAATTGAATAACTATGTTTAGGTTAATCAAATTCTTCCATTAGGTTTGACATTAATCTAGAGGATTTATGTCGACCTATCTCTAGGTTTGTAATCAGCTCCTTTTAATTATCGTAGATCTATTGATACATAGGATTTTTCAATCTCTATGCTATGAAATCAGACGATGAACTAATATTTCAGATCCATTGAACATAAATTAAGCACATAATTGAATCACAATAGACCAAATCAAAATAATTTTATTAAACAAAAGAATCAAAGCAAATTATATCTCAAATTTGGTTTATCACAATTAGACACTAATAAGGAGTTTAATTACACATAATAGAAAACGAAATCAAGCATAAACTGAAAGAAAAAACGAATAAAAAACAAATAGTTCATAATTCTAAAAGGAAAAAAATGAATAGAAAACAAATAGTTCATAATTCTAAATCTTCATTTATCTCCTGTCGAATGTTCTTATAAGATAAAGGATTGATGATGTATTCTACTAGATCTGTCGATGATTTCTTCCCATTTTCTACTTCTTTGGATCAATATCGCCCCTTCTAAATGATATCTACATCTATAATTGCCTTTGTATGTCTATTCCCTCTTTTTGCGTCTGATTATTTCTTTTTATAGTAAAATTTAGGATTTATGCGAGATACATGCCCATGTATTAGACCATATATATCCCAAAATCTCTAAAATTTGCAATTCTATATGGCGTAAGAGAAGTACACAGGCTCAGATATGGTCATGTATCCCTTCTTTGCTTAAAATCTTCATTTTATGCCACTTTTTCATCCACATTCTTTTCCTTTTAATCTGTGGAGACAATTATAATTAAGCTGTAAATGCACTTGGAGTAAATTAAGTACTAAATATACAATAAAAGTATAAAATATCAAACAAAAATATATCAAATATGAGGTATAAATATGGTTAAATATGCATCTATCAACTACTAAGAGATTCTTTAAAGTATTATAGTGATAAGGCTTTGAAGAACCAAAAGTGAAGGTTTTAATGGATTAGTAAAAACTAATAAATATTTTAAGAAATTACTTGTTTATCCATGGATATGCTTATTGTGATTATTGTATAATCGATCCTCATATTTTTTTTAGAACAATAAAAAGAATATATTACAATAATAGGAGTCAACTATAAGCTATTGATATAAGCACAATCAAAAGAAGTGCGCAAATACATGCTATTGTAGTTACAATAAACCACCATCATCACAACTAATGAAGAACAAGACCAAGGTAATCCTAGAATAACTATATACTTTCATCATTTAGAAGTACTTGAGATTACTAATCTATCGCATATATGAATTACTTTGTTTTTATACTAATAATGACGTATTTTTATTTAGCATAGCTCAATCAATGGTACTTGAATATAATATAAACTATATGTAGATAATTGAATAATTCCATAAAAGATTCATAACCTAAATTAATTAAGAAATTGTTCTACTGTTATTTTATTTTACGAAACAACACCATACATTATATGAAAATCATAACAAAACCCAACACCATTACTATGGGTGTGCCTATAACTTTTGTCTCCTTTTCATAGGTGTCAAACTTTTATCTTATACACCACTTAAAGCTTGTTTCTGCTCCCAGTTCCTTCTCCTTATCAGGCGTTCATTTTTTCTAGTTCTTCCCTTTTTTAACGCTTGCACACTTTGTTCCTGAGTGGTTGTTGATATGGTTTGGATGTTAAAGGCTCTTATTCCACTTTTCTGTTCTCTCCTTTATCTTTGCATGTTGTAATCCAGAGCAGATACTGCCATCTCCTCTCTTAAACAACTTGATTCGCTTTTACTCCCTTTCTATATGGACTGGAGATTGTTGATCCATCACCTATGAGTACCCTTCTCTTCCTTTTTTATTTCTCAACACGGGAATTAGTATCAGAGTTTGTTTGATAGGCATTTAAACCTTCATAAATGTCTCTGATTTTTGTTTTTTTTGTCTGTTCTTCACCTAGTTTAACTCCCAAACATCAATAATTTTCCTACTGTTGCTTGTTTTGATCTCAATAGCCGTTAGTTGTAGTCGGATGGATTGAGTGATGATCCTTAGTGAATCCTCCTCCCTAGTTTTGGAAGCACTGCTTATTCCTCTCCTTCCACAACCTGTACATACATGAGCCTAGCATTATCATGGAAACTCTAGAATTTCCTCTTATAATCCACCCTTTTGTTTGCATCCAATTGATAAATTCCATATAGTCTAATGTTGGCAGTCTATTCATTATCACTAGCTAGACTGTGAAGGATATTTTTTCCATAAAGTCTTACTCCATTCAACTATTGCTCCTATAGGTCTGAAGAGCCTCTTGCTTGATATGATGCTAAACTCCCCATTATAATTTTTGAGTCAAATGTGAAGTTCCTCTCTCCCGAGACAAGGTTTATAGCTAGGTAGGGCAGGAACGAAACCCGGACAAACATTGCTCCACTAATCGTTGTATGTCATATAGGTCGTTTAGCATTGGGGACTTTATTGAAGGGACAATATTACTCCAATTATCATAGAAAAGTGATGCCCTTCCTGCACTTGATGTGGGTTGCTAAAACAGTCCTCATCTTTAGTAACTAGGATATAAAGAAGGAATATGATGACCTTTTTTTAATCTCAGAAACAGACAACATCTTAATTTGAGGTTGAAAAAACAGGACACATTCTTAGCTACTCCGACAACAGAATACATAAAAAAACCACTTGCTTTGATAATTTCTCCAGTCTGAAAACTCCGTAATTACGAAATCAATGACGCAGCAAAATTGTAGACAGGAGACAGAACATCAAGGGATGTATTCTACAAGAGGAGGGGCTATACTGTTTCTGTTTACCTATTTTGGGCCTTCAGCTTAACAACCAGCAAAAGTAGGAATGCCCGAGGCTTTGTAGATACATTAAAAGCCATACAGTGATGAATTGATCATCAGTTTTTACATTCCTTCCTCCGATTGTGAAGGATGTGGCAACAATGAAGTTTACGTATAAAAACTACAGTTTCTGTAATTTAAGCTTTGGAAAATTAATAGCAAGCATTAAGAAAATTGAATCGCTCATGTGTCGAGTAGAAAAATTAAGATGAGTGGTTCTGGGTCGAAATAAATAGTTTGGGTGAAATAGATAAAAGAAAAGGCCAAAGGTTCATGGTTTGATTACTTCTTGTTTTTAATACACAAATAGGCAAGACTGTTCTAGACAAGACTGAATTACCATCATCTGCCTTGTTCTAAACTGACTGTTATCTCCTCCATATCTGTTTGAATTTTACTAGAAGATGACGCTGTAGTAGAAAGACGGCTCCTCACCACAAATGCTGGTTGTTTGGGATTTGCAGGAGTTGCAACTTCACTTCCAAGCATGAACATGACATTTGACATGTCGGGACGATCAACGGGATCTTCTTGCACGCACAAGAGTGCGACATTCACGCATTTTACAAATTCATTTGCATTGCAAGTTTCAGTTATTACTTGGTCCATCAATTCTAATGCTCTTCCTTCTTTCCACATTCTCCATGTCTGGAAATATTCAAGGCTTCAATTATACTGCATTGGATACTTCACACATGACAAATAGACATAAGAATTTCAACCACTTACATAGCTTAGAAGGCTGAAAGCCTGGTCCGAATTGTAATACGCAGCGTTTTTTTTCCCACTGAGAATCTCAAGCATGACCACGCCGAAGCTAAAAACATCTGATTTGACAGAGAAAAAACCATCTAATGCATACTCTGGAGACATGTAGCCGCTGAAAAAGCATGCGATGGTGAGTAAATTTTGAAACACAATAGATGAATATGCTATGAAAATGTGGGTTGTACAACTCACTAACTGCCAACAACTCTTTGTGTGGTTGCGTCCATTTCTTTTCCTGCCAAGATTCTTGCCAACCCGAAATCAGAAATTTTGGGGTTCATCTCGTCATCTAACAGGACATTGCTTACTTTCAAGTCCCTGTGTATAATCCTCAACCTGGAATCGTGGTGAAGGTAAAGCAGTCCTCGACCAATCCCCTTGATGATGTTAAATCGTAGCTCCCATTGTAATTGCACACATAGCGTTCGATCTTCCAATTTTTAATTTCCGATCTCATGTTTAGTAGTTACTTAAAACTAAGAAGACAATTTACTATCAGAAAACAGAAGAAAAATTGAAACAAGGTTTTAGCAGCTAACCAAAAAGGTGGAAGTCCAAGCTTTTGTTCCGCAAGAATTCATAAATCAACAATCTTTCAGGTCCTTCAACACAATAACCCAAAAGTCTTACAAGATTACGATGCTGAAGCTTGGCAATTAATACAACCTCATTCTTAAATTCCTCCTTTCCTTGTCCTGAATCAATAGAAAGCCTCTTTATAGCCATTTCTTGTCCTCCAGGAAAGATTCCCTGAAAAAATTTCATTGAACTCTTAAGAAAATTTATGTTTTCTCAAGAAGTAACCGCAATAAGAAATGACGTGTTTATTCCATTTACCTTATAAACTGACCCAAATCCTCCACGGCCTAGCTTGTTTACATCTGAGAAGTTATCAGTAGCAGCTAAGATGCACTCCAAACTAACAAATTGTACACCAAAGCCTTCGGTATAATCCGCACTGAGCGTGCCAGAATTTTATAAGTCTTTGACTTGCTTCTCACTGTCATAGAAGCGCGGAGCTACATTTGTACGAGTTCTTGGCTGCGTTTCTGTACCAAAACAAGTCAAATTCTTCAATTAGATATCAATGAATAAAAATTTCGAAGTCCACATGGGGTCATAAGATAAATACCTCCTCTAGTGCCCAAACTTTTTCTTCTGTAATGAAACAAATACAAAGCAACAGAGGAGATTATTAAAACAGTTGAAATTACTGCAAAGAGTGTCACAAGTGGTCTCTGTTTCTTCCAAAATCCTTCATGTTGATTAACAGCTTCAGAAGCCAAGAAGGGGGAGAAAAAAGTTAGTAGAATGGAGCTTTATAGTTTTAAGCTGATCCAATTTGCTATTGATTTTCCGTTACTTAATACCGTCACGCTGCACTTTGTCCATAGAGTCAAGAGAACAGAACAAACGTACTACCTTTATCAAAAGGCCCAGGGACATTGAGGTCATCAGAAGGCCCAGAGACATTGAGGTCATCAGAAGGCACAGAGACATTGAGGTCAAGCCCACCACTATGCATATTCTGAAGATTGCTTAGATCATCCCAGATTAAGCAGTGGCCGCTGGCATCCCTTCGATCTGGAGCTTTGTAAGAATATGCAGGGCAGTCGCACTTGGTACGGCACTTTTGTTTACATTCAGTTTCGTTAAAATGATAAAAAACATTATGTTCCTTTCCCACTTTCATTTTCTTTAATTCCTTGAAGGTAACATTTCTGTTATCCTCACTGCATCTTGTTGGTGCTCTTCCGCAACCATCTGAAAAATCCGTTGAATTCCATCTTTCTGGTGAGAGTGGCGTATATCCTTGTAAACATTTGCAACGCGGCGAACTTTGGACAGTGCAGATACTATATTTTCCACAAGCATCAATTACACTGCATTCATCTCTTGGTTCACGACGGTATAATCCCCATGAATCAGTCTGGTTACGTCGACGGAAAAACCTTATTGTTCCGTCGAAAGACATCACTAATCTGTATTGATTAAACTTAACAATCAAGTTGGTTATAGTGCTATAATTTCCATGAGGGACTTTGCTGGGTGTCACACTATTGCCGTCGGAATTGTTTAGCAAAGAGGAAATAACTTGATGAAGGTCATATTCTGGTTCAATGAATCTGTTCAAGTCTCCAGATTGCCAAAATGTTGTTGACGCATTCTTAATAATGTACTGATTTTCTCTGCTATCATCACGCTGAAACGTAAAGTTACCTGGTTTCGGATCATCGTGACTCGTCCAAGAAGTTAAAGTTAAGTTGTTCTCATCCATCTTCATACCTGGAAGAAGCGTGTCAGTTGGATAGTTAAAGCTTTCCCAGAGAACTTTGTCTTCGTGATCTTCTGGTGTCGTCAGTACTAAGTTCCCGGAATCTCCGACCGTTAATCTCCAATTCCCATGATAAGATGTATCGACTACATCAGCATGCCAGTAAATCTTGTTGCTTTCATCTTGTACACAGATGCTTCTTTTTGATGTTATGGCGAAAACTCCACGGGAACCGTAAATTGGATTCTCACGATTGGCGACCCATACGAAATCTTGTGATGACTTGTACCATATTCCCAAATATCTCCCGCCGGTTGCGTTATTAGGACAGAAGAATCCAAGCTCAAATTTATTTTCAGCTGAAACGAGAGTGTTTCCGTCTTTCAATGGCGTGTCCATTGTTATGTTGTCCCTTGCTGAACTTATTGAGCAAAGAAGACAACATGAACATAATGCGAATAAAGTTGTAATACTAGATGGCATCTGCGTTAGACAGTTGGCCGCCATTTTTGCTTTGAGAATCCTTTTTCCTTGGAATTGTGAGTACTGAACAGTCCACAATTTTAAACGTACACTTTTAGCCACAGACTGAACAGTTGACCTAGACTTACAAGTCTCCTATCTCTCATCTGTTGGACGCAATAATTGATAGGTCACTCAACTTTTGAAAAGTATTTGGGTGATGATCAATTGATCCGGCAACAGTGGTAGTCCCATTCGACTGGATAGCTACTAGCTTTTAACCCGGTACCCTTTATTTCCCGTGAGCTCTGCCTTGCTTGAATGGGCGGACTGACCAAAACTTCTGAAAATTATGAAGCTGATGAAGGTGATTAATTTGGAGCAAGCAAAGATATCTATTTTCTTTCAAAGGAAACCTATAAAAACTTGGGAGAAAATAATGGAGACAACATATAAACTTTTCAAAACTGAGAGTGGCCCCGAATTTTTTTAAATAAAATATAAATATATTGAATCAAAAAATATGTACAAGATCCTTGGTTCATACCCCAACTAAGATAAGTACCCCACGTAGTAACACCGGGTACTTAGTCAAAATTTCAATTTATATCACCTACATATCCAGAAAAGCTCAAAAGGAGATTAACTTAACAGGATACAAGCGATACAATATTTTGTAAACTACAGTTTTAATTTTTGCAACTACATCATGGCTTGAGAAAGAAGCCGAATCCATCGGGGTAGCATTTTTGGTCTTCCAGACTATGTAGATTGTGCACAACAAGGCTAATCTGGTTGTTTTACTTTGTAATTGCGCTTCGAATTGATATGCACTGATCCATCTCACGGCGCTAGATAGGGTAGACATGGTGTGAGTCATATATATCCATCCATGTACATCCCTCCAAACTGCACCTGTAAAAGAGCACTGAAAAAAGAGATGATTAACAGTTTCCAAGTTGGCGTTGCATAAACTGCATGTGCGGTCAATCTCCAAAAATAGCAAATTGTTCTTGGTAAGGAGTCTATTCCGTAAAGAAAGCCATACAATGAAAGAAAACTTGGGGGGAATGTATTGCTTCCATATGAGGGACATCCACGATCGCCTAGGGTGTTTAGATCGCATCAACTCATATACTTTTTGAGAAGAAAGGTTCTCATTAACACATAAGGCTTGCATCCCATGTAGCACACCTCCTCGGCCTCCCAATTGTTCAACCAATATGTTTCGAATCATTCCAAGTTTCTTCATTAGTGGCAAGTCATGTGAGTTAGGCTCCCAATCCCACACGGATGAGCCCTTCAAATAAACTGCATGTATCCATCTGACCCACAAGGAGTCTGCCTTTGTATAGATATTCCATAATACTTTAGACAAGAGTGAAGAATTCCACAACTTACAATTCTTCAAGCCTAGGCCTCCCTCTGCTTTCGATGCACATATACTGTCCCAAGCCACTCGAAAGTGATTTCCACCCCATAGGAAGAGCCTACACATAGAGGTTAGTCTCTCAATTATGGTTGCAGAGATAGGGAAAGCCAGGAACCAAAATAAGAGAACTCCTTGAATAACCGAATTAAGCAGTTCAATTCTACCCGCATAAGATAGTGATTTCCCATTCCATGCATTTATATAAGCCTCAAAAGATTCCATTAATACGGACTACTGTGCTATCGAAATCTTCAATGGAGCCAAGGGGATGCCTAAATACTGTATAGGGAAGTCACCTGTAGGATATTCCACTATATACAGTATTACGACTTTGTCACTCCCATCCACACCAGCTAGGTAGACATTAGATTTAGAAGTATTTACCTGGAGCCCTAACACTCCTTTTAGTTCAGCCAATGTTGCAATTAGCACATGGATAGATTCATAATCACCTCTAGAAAATAATATGAGATCATCCGCAAAAGCTACATGGGTGAGACCAATCTGCTTACACTTCGGGTGGAACTTAAAGCAAGAGTTAGGAATCCTAACTTTGAGTAATCTGGAGAATTACTCCAAAGATAGGAGAAAGAGGATTGGCAACATAGGATCGCCCTATCAAAGTCCTCTTCCACCCTTGAATAGACCATGAAGGGTTCCATTTATCGACACCGAGTAGGAGGCAGTGGAGGCACATTCCATGATCCATCGGATAAACCTAGGGGGAAAATTCAATCTGTATAACATCCCTTCAAGAAAGTTCTATGAGACCGTGTCATATGCCTTAGTTATGTCAATTTTTAGCATACATCAAGGATAAATATGCTTTCTGGAGTACCCCCTAACCAGTTCTTGTGCTAGGAAAATATTGTCAAACATATTGTGGCCAGGTATGAAGGTGGACTGAGAAGGATCAATAATTTTTCCACTACGAAACGATGCGCTCTGCTAGTATTTTCGCAATCACCTTACACACCTTATTCAAGCATGAGATAGGTCGGAAATCTGAAAATTGTAAATCTATTTTCTTCTTTGAAATAAGGGAGAGGATGGTGTGGTTTATTTGCCTAAACAGGCGACCCTCATTAAAAAACTCCTTTACTTACAAGAGTAACATCAGTACCAATAGTGTTCCAAGATTGCTTGAAGAAGGTCGAAGAGTAGCCATCTGGACCTGGTGTTTTATCATCACCACTATCGTACATAGCTCGTTTAATTTCACCATCTTGAATTGGAGCTTTAAGAAATTCCTGCATTTCCACAGTCAGTACCAAACCCCTACATACCACCATATCGTCCAAGTTATTAACAGTTGTGGAGTTGTCAAGGAGCTCCTTGTAGTAGCTAACAATACATTCAGCAAGTTCCTCAAGTGACTCAGTTTTAGAACCGTCTGCCTTGGTAATATTAGAGATAGTATTTTTCCTAACTCTCTTCTTATTGACTACATGGAAGTATTGTGTATTTTTATCAGCCTCTACAAGGTGAGAGCATTTATGTAACATCCCGTTTCCAGATAACGGGTTGAATTATACAAAATGGGTACACGAGAGATTAATCGAAGAGATTAGGAAAACACATCTCATGCTCATGCATTTGTGAACAGTGATATGTGCACATGAAAAATGTCTGTACATGCATTC
>JANQAP020000583.1:6252561-6263825 GCA_026874005.2 Erythroxylum coriaceum
CTTTAGACTTTTCAATCATTCACACAAAATTTCCTTTTGTTTTTTGTCCAAAGTGTAACATGCTTTCAAATATTTACCGGTGCGAAGATCTTTATCTAATCATTCCTTCTATAAAAAAGTTTCAAATCTGCTCGTGATTTTGTATTGTCGTTTGTCCTCCTTTCAATGTTCATTATGGTATTGAACAAATTGTCAAAAATATTTTTTTCAATATGCATCATATCTAGATTATGATGTATCAAATTAGTTTTCAAATATGGCAAATCCTAAAAGATTGTTCTTTTTCTCCATCAAAGTTTTTACTAATGCTTGTATTAACTTCATCAGCTTCAAATTCTGTAACTTTTAACAACCCTAATTCATCAATCTCTTGCAATATCTCTTCACCAACTTTGTGTGGGGGAGGAGGTGTTTGTACCGCCCTATTCTTAATTAACTTTTGTTTACTGTGTCTAAATGGATAATCTAGAGGAAGAAATTTCTTATGGTTGTCAAACCAACACGTTTTGTCCCTGTTTGGAAAATAAAATGCATCAGAATCATTGCCACAATAAGAACAAGCTAATTTCCCTGTTGTGCTCCATTTAGACAACATATCATATGCCAAAAAATCACTAATAGTCCACATCAAAGATGCTCTCAACTCAAAATTTTATTTCAGAGACACATTATATGTCTCCACACCATATTCCCAAAGATGTTGCAATTTGGATACTAATGATTGTAAGAATACATCAATTTTAAACTTTGGATTTGTAGAGCTTGACACAATCACTGTCAAGAACATATATGCCTTACTCATACACATCTATGGAGGTAAATTATAAGGAGTAATTATGATTGGCCATAATGAATATTGTTGGCCGGATTGATCAAAAGGTTAGAATCCACTCGTTGACAATCCCAACCTAACATCTTGACTTTCAGCTGCAAACTCATAATGAGTGTTATTAAAATGTTTCCATGCCAGTGCATCCGATGGATGACTAATTATTCCATCTTCCTATTCATATTCATTATATCATCTCATATGAGATGCAGTAACATCAGAAGCATATAATCTTTGAGGTCTTGGAGTAAGTGGGAAATAATACATCCGCTTCTAGGGTACTAATTTCTATTTCATAGAACGTTTTCTAGGCTTGAACCTAGATTGACCACAAAATTTGCACTCTTGTAATTCCACATAATCTCCCCAATACAACATACATCCCAATTTGCAATAATCAATTTTTTCAACAGGCAAACCAAGGCCCTTAACAAGTTTCTTCATATTGTAAAAACTATCAACCATTGTATAATCAGGAGGTAATGATTCATTATACCATCTAAGAATTTTATCAAAACTACAATCAGAAATATGCTCTTCATACTTTATGTTTAATATTCGAGCAATTGAAGACAATTGAGTCATTGTCTTATAATATGGCCATAATTCTTGATCAGCTGAGTATAGTAAGTCAAAAAATTATTTTACATGTGGGTTTAGTTCTTCTTCAAGATTTTATATATTTTCCTGAAAGGTATAACCAGCTGCATTATAAACCATTTGCATGTAAGGATTTTCAGTTGCACCTACATTATTTGTTCTAAATCCAACCCCCCTTCAAACTCATATACATTTACTGTCGAATTTACTTCATTACCCTTTGAGGTGCTACAAATCAATGGTTCCCCATGTCATGTCCACTCAAAATAATTTGGAACAAACCTTACCCTTTTCTCAGCAAATGGCCATTCACTTTATCAATATAAAGGAAACGAATTTGTTTTCACTTTTCACATAGACATCTGATCTTTGGGCCATCCATATATGCAGGTTGAGAACATGCATAATTAATAAAAGCTTCAACTCCCTCAACAAACTTAGGATTAATGAAACTATCAAGTGTTAATCGTCTACACATCCAAGATCTATCAACATTACTCATTTATGCAAAAATGTTAATTTAAAAAAGTGATTTCATAATTAGTACCCTTCATGTCCCCTAAGTTTACAGAACATTTAAACTTTACACAACATCCCCTAAGTATTAATCAATTGAATTAATCACCTAAAATTGATTTCAATACTATGGTACGTGGCGTTGTTTACACCTGTGAATCAAGAAAGCAAGTTCTCGTTGTAACTTCTAGATTCGTAGAATTTTTCACTAATAAGCCTCACGGGAGCTGCATAACGAGTTTCCAGCCTATATACTATCCTAGGGGTTTATTATGCAAAGAATTGTCATGTTTATTAAATCTATGAATTTCTTGTGTTAATACTAAGTTTTAATTAATCATATTGAATTTGAAGTATTTATGTTTGAATTAATCACCTACAATTGATTTCAATACTATGGTACATGACATTGTTTACACCTATGAATCAAGAAAGCAAGTTCTCGCTGTAACTCCTAGGCTCATGGAATTTTCCACCGATAAGCTTCACAGGAGCTGCATTATAGGTTTCTAGCCTATATACTGTCCAAGGGTTTTATCATACCTCAAATCATCCATAAGATCTCAAACTCATTCTATATACAGTAAATACTTAGATTATTAAAGAAGATAAGAATATTCTAAACAACAACACAAAATCAAGACCTCTTTTGCATTCACATAAAACCCAAATGCATCAGAATCGTATTATTAAAGCAACACATATGGTAGACATTAGTTGTACGACGTACCTGGATGGACAGACAACTACAGACTACGAAGAAAAAGGATGAGCGATGCTCTTCAACACACTATAGGGCCTATGAAAAAGAATATTTCGTATTTAATATAATACACTTGTTCAATAGTTTTGTTATATTTTTAATAAAGCAAGCAAATCATAACATAAAGCAATCTGAGTTTTGATATATAATGCAATACAAAGAAAATCTATTATTTAAGCTAAAACACAAACATATGAAGCTAATTAGTTAACTGTGGGAATGCACCACTGTTTGAAAAGGACTACAATTGGCATAAAAATCTGCTTCTTCTTCAAAAGTATGTAAGATAAAAAACATCGTGAACATCAATTTAAGAATTTCGAAGTTCAAATCCATCAAGCTCTTTTTTGCGTAAAGTCGATGTGTTGCAAAGTAGTTGTGCCAGAAATGATGCTGATGGGAAGACATACATCATTGTTATTAAAGGTGAATATGTTTGGAAACAAGAAGTAAAGAGCTGTGGATTATAAATGGGAGGGGTATGTGCGACAAGGGTTACTAGGGCAAGGCTGAAAGAGAAATAGAATTGCTTTCCCAAAGGGAAAAGGAAAACCAAGGGCCATTGCATGTATAATCTACAACTATAGGCCTGCATCTTACTAACCTTGACTCAATGCTAGATTCAATCCTAGATCTAGTGCTTATGCTATCTCCATTCGACGAGCCACTATCTTCAAACATTATCTTAAAAGAAAGAAACTAAGAGATATTTACCGTAATGACATAGTAACTTAATAGTAAAACTCTTACTTTTGATAAACAAAATCTACAACTATAAAACTTCTAAAAAATCATATATTTCTCCTTTTCTGTTTTAATAATTTAATTTAATTTAATATTCGTTAGAATCAAGGTCGCATTATGAATTAGACTAAAAAATTTAAATTTCATCGAATTTTGAAATAAAAATTTTGGGTTCAACCTAAACTACAAATTTGACTTTAAAATCCAAAATTTTGTTACTTAAATTTAAATTTAACATAAGACTTAATTAAATTAGACTTTATTTATTGACTTTTTAAATTAATTCCATCCATTTATCTTATTGCAGAAATTCTTACAAGCGACATAACACATTTACTTAGTTTTAAAGTTATCATTTTTGACCTACTCAACCTAACTCGTAAAGCTTGAATCTTATTAAATTAAGTAAACAAAAGAATACCATTTTAATATTGTTTTAAAATTAACTAATTCACATTATATTCAATGCTCATTATCAACTTGATTCAACATTTTGGAGTAAGAAAATTTTCTATAAAAGCTTGAAACCTGATAAAGTTCCCATCTTCCAAAGGATAGTTAGGCATGTGTAAATGCTTGTTGGCTCGAAACTATACTAGTTTCCGTGATTCCTTAAAACAAATGAATTAAGAACTCTTTTGTATCTTGAACAAAACAAAACTAAGAAAAGATTGTTTCTATACATTGCACATGATTCAAATAATAGAATTTGCATTTCAACATTTATTATAGTAGTTAACAGTTGATCTAATAATAGATTTTGTTATATAACAAATTCAATATAACAAAGTCTGTAGTTGTTTTTGAATTTTTTGGTAAACTACTATCTTCATTCAATAGAAAAGTATGGGGTTTTACCTAAGCTGAAGAGACACCTAAAGGGATATTTAGACATTTAAAACAAGGAGAAAACCATTAAAGAGATCACTCTGAACTTTTGTTGAACACTTTAAAGGCATGATAGGTTCATCCCAAATAACCTAAACAAATCATGTCTTTTTCCTTCCTTAATGTTTTCCAGAATATTGCAAAGCCAAATACACCACAAGCAATCAAAATAAACATAAAAACACCCCAAATTTTCATTAAACACTTGCAAGCTTTTCTCTTAAAATACCAACACTGCATGTACAAAAAATCACAGAGAACAAATGCTAAATGACTTACCTCCACTGAAGGACACAAGGATAGTGGCCGGAGAAGATAGAGGCACATAAACGCCAACGAGGAGAAGAGAAATCGATGACAAACAAATGGTCACAGGAGAGAGGAAAACAACAAAAAATGAAAATATAGGGGAGAGGGTCTTTGGGTAGGTTAAATGTGAGTTTCCTTTTATTAAAAATGTTGAAGCCGAAGACTCAATAATGACGTTTAACTTTAAACTTTACCGACGGAATAAATTTCCATCAGTAATCCCTGACGTTTATTTTGTCACCATCCATTGCCGTCAATTTTTATGATGGTCTTCACTTTTCTGTTAGGAAAATTGTGAGGATAATTTCCCTCCAACTTTACCGATAGATAGTTTGTCCGTCGCAAAATACAACAATGTTACTGATGGAAAATCAATTTCCATCGCTAATTTACTACGAAATTATTTCCGTCGGTAATTTTCCATCGATAATTTCTAATTTTTTTATAGTGTAATAGAGCATAACAAGGCAACCAAAAAAGTGGGTGATGTACATTTAATTTACAAGAATAAAAAGAGAGAAGTGGGCTGGCGATAGAGCGAAACTTGTTAGTGTCAAAATAAACATAAAAGAATAAGTGAGTTAGATTTTGAGAGAAAGAAACCATTAAAATTATTTTGTGATAAAGATTAAATTATCTGAAAACCTATATTGATCAGTGCTAATACTATACTTTACTAATGCTAAAACTAATACAAGGTTATTATAGTAATCACAATATTGACTAGTACTAACTATCTTTGTAATATGTAATCTAATAAAACAAATGATTGGTTTTAATGATAAAATTAACTAAAATAAAAGTGTTAATCTAAAGTAAACAACTAAAGAAATCGATAAGAATAAAGCAACAAACAAATAAATAAGATTAAAATAAGAATCCCATTAGAACCTTTATATTCTTATATTTTTTTATTTAATGATTAACCCCGTGTTTTTGGACTAATAGAATTTCAAAGTGACAACTATATTCATTCTTAAGACATATTATCCTTATTCTTAAGTTGATTGATTGGAATTTCTTTCTATTTAGAAACCCTAATAATGTATTAACTTGATCTATGAATTCCTGTCATAGATTTGAATATAACCCATAATATTTATATAGTCCTATCTCTAAGATTCCTTGCAGCTCTTATTATTGATACCATTATCTATTATTACATATAGTTTCTCAATTCTTATATATGAAATTTAAAATTGAATCAAAGCGCTATCATAGAATAATTTAATCACATAATTTATAATAAAACTTAGGTCTTTTATTAAATTAAGAAATCAATCTAAAATAATAGGTCTAGAGTTCATCATATCTAGATGTTTATCCCAATTTAGTTCATACTAAGATAAAATAAACCAACAACAATTACGAAAGAAAATAAGATAAAAGAAAGCATTCATATGGATTTTGAATTCTTGATGTTCCTTGTTGAATCTTGATGGAATCTTGAACTTCCCACCAAAGTTGCTTGATGTCCCTTTGACTTAATTCCCAAAATCTCCTTTTAGATTCATGAAAACCTAAAAAGTTTAAAGAGTTTTACTTAATATAAGGCTATGTTAGGCCCATGTTCTTCATAACTACATCAAACCCTAATTTACGTAAAATCACCACTAACACTAGTCACCAAAATTGACATATATTACACTTATGTTGGTTTAGTAACTCCTCTATCACACATATAAAGATTCACCTTAGGAACATGACCATGATCACAGGTTTGTGTTCATGCTATGTTCCTTCATATGACAATTTATTGAAGAAGTTGAACGAACTGGTAGCTTATATACAGTAGAATATTGTTTCATGTTTAACTCCGTGTTTTAAATATAATTCCATGTTTAACTTGTAGTTCATCTAAAATCACTCTAAAACTTATCCGACTTGGCTCTAAATTGCAAAAATTCGTTCCTTCTTCATTTCGGAGCTAAAACAAGGCCTATAAACAAAATATAAACCACATTAAGTACCAAATCCTATAGAAATCATCTAAACACAAGTCAAATGCTCTCAAAATCATGCTAAAAATATAACCTAATTAACACTTAGAAAATTCTCCTGTATTTAAGCATTTGTCTATCTTTAAGCAAGTCAATTTCATTACTCTTAACTTAAATATGTGGTAACTCAGAGACAGAATTTAATAAATCAATTAAATTAATTAAGACTTTACATTATTTGATTCACCAAAATTTTAAACATTTAGCTATTTACATCAAGTCATAAATCAATTCAATTACTTCCTAATCCTTCAAACTTTAACTTAATCTATAAGATTCAACCTAATTCATAAAGTGAACATACATGAGAAAGAAGCTTCATCTTTCAAACATTTACATAACCACCCTTACTAAAAGAAAATAAAAACACTAGCTTTAAAATAATACATGTGAGCATTTAGATGCTTGTTTGAAAAGCCACCTAACCTTTTGATGTGAAAGTAAACACCTTTTTATAAATACTCTCGCTTACTTAGGCATTTACAAGCATTCATTCAATGGTTACGAAGTGATTGAGAGCCCTTTCTTATTAAAGTAAGTAAAAAAAACCAGAGTGTAAACATCAAGTGTGATTGTTTTTCTTATATTTAGATTGGTTTTCATAAAACAGTGTAAACAGCAAGAAGAATTAAAGTTCCTCTTTTCTCTTCAAGGAAGATTGTACAAGGGTTCTGCTATGCAAATAACGATTTTTGTAAGAAGGTCTTCTTTACCTAGTTAAATGGAGAGATTTGTGGAATCCCGTGACAGAATTGGAGAGTAGGCGTAAGTAAAGTTTGTTTGTTGAACCAGTATAAAATTGGTTTGCGACTTCTTTTTTATACATTCTTTACTTTACTATTGATTGATTGATTGAGTTTATTTAAATTGCCTTTGAATTTCATCATTCACTTTGAAATCCATTAAGGATCTTTATTAAGTTGTAAAAAGCTTTTCTAAAATTCTTTGATACCTAATTTACCTCTCCTTTAGGAGAAATTAAGAACCAATAAGTGGTATCAAGTATGTCTTTTTTTTTGTTGTATTTCACATAAAAGTTAGGAAAATATCTTTATAGAATATCTAGGTGCATCTACATCTTTATTTGGGAAGATGGCCAAAATATTAGTAGGGCTCCTTCCTTTGGTGGAAATGATTGTCTTTAGCGGAAAACATGAATGAATTTTCTCTTGATGGCTAAAAATGTTAATGATTAAGCGTTTGACCATAAGGCAGAAAGTAGTTGTAGCTAGCATTGATGAGTATAGGTCAACCCCACGAGGATTAGAATTACTAGTACTAACTGTCTCTTTGTTATCTATTCTAAAAAATTATAGTGATGGTGATTAATCAAATTCAAATTCAAATAATAAAATAAAACAAATCAATATAATTGATTAACTAGAACAAAGACTAAACAAAGAAACAATCAATAAAAATAGTAGTACTTGGAAAGTGAATCCCCCCTAAGTCTTCTTATATAAATAAGACTTCACATTAATTTAACCTAATTTTCATCAAACCATGGAAATTTCTCAGTTGTGTTAATATCTTTCTTAAGATTATTAATAAATAATCCTAGGTTGATTTGTAGAAATATCTTCCTAATAAAAACCCCTATAATTGCATTAACCGATTTATTAATTCCTTTATTAGGTTTGACCCTAATATACAAGATTTATGTCAACCTATCTCTAGGTTTGCATGCAACTCTTTTTTATTATAACAAATCAATTCATATAAAGGATTTCTCATTCTCAACTGAATGAAATCAGACATAAATCAACATGCTGGTACATATTAGTTTAAGAAAATAAAGAACACATAATTAAATCTTAATGAAACTGGATAAAAAATTAAATTAAATTAAAATCACTACATAATTCATCCTAGGGTTCATCTTATCTATATATTATAGATATTTAGTTTCTAATCGTATAAGATAGCATTAAAATTAAAAAAAATAGAAAATCAAAAGAAATATGATGAAATACTTTGAAATCTTTATGAAATCCACTCCAAATATGTCTCGTTGCTTATTCTTTGTTCTTTGTGTTGTTATAAGTTATCCAATTATGCCTCTGAGCTTCTATTTTTCTTTTTCTTTTAATTTTGTCATTTATAGTTTAAAAAAATAGTTTTTTGGGTGGAATACAACAATGTACTTAGTGTGTACTTAAAATCATGTAATCCATGACATCTAAAGCGAACATATGTATAAACACGTGTTTAAAATGTGAACACGGGCAAGTACATAACTATGTTTATGGCCATGTAACTTTTTAGAACTTCAAAACAACTTAGCTGTTTATGATATATGGCCATATTGCTTGAAATTCAGGAATAATAAAGAATACAACAAGTACATGACTATGTACTTAGTCATATACTGCAACTTCATAACTTAATCAAAATATCTCGAAATTGCCCTAAAATTTTTACTTCAAAGAAAGTGAATTATGAACTAAAAATGAAATATGCACTAATTAATTACCAAAAACTATAAAACAAACTCAAATAAATAAGCAAAATGCACTAAATATGAACCTAAAAATATGAACAATTAAGCACTTATTAGTTAACTTGTGGGAAATTATCTCAAGTGGTTTATTGATTCCTAATAAACTTATAGATGATAGAAAAGTTCCCAAAATAAAAGTAGAATGGGATCCATTAGACAAGAGACTAATTTCCTTAAATAGCAAGGTTGTTCACATTTTCTTTATTAGGAAGAAATGAATACAAATTCTCTATGTTTGAAATGGCATATGAAATTTATCATACTTTAGATGTTACATAAGAGCAAACAAATCAAGTAAAGGAGAGAAAAGTGAGCATGTCAAAATATCAATATGAATTGTTTCAAATGAAGTAAGATGAAAGCATATTGATGTTTGAATTATGCATGTTTTTAACTGTAAGTGTACAGTATAGCTGTAGCTAACAAAAGTGAGTACGGGTTAATCTCATGAGGACTATTGGTCAATTACCAAATTTCTACAAACTTAATAAGCTAGCCTAATGATTATGATTGGTTAAATAAGGCCAAAAAATAATTAATTCTAAACTAAAACAAAACAATTATGAAGAATAAACAAATTTATAATTAAACTAGGTTTAGGAGAGGTTTGTAACACCCCACTTCC
Organism: Erythroxylum coriaceum; assembly: GCA_026874005.2. Classification (NCBI taxonomy): domain Eukaryota; kingdom Viridiplantae; phylum Streptophyta; class Magnoliopsida; order Malpighiales; family Erythroxylaceae; genus Erythroxylum; species Erythroxylum coriaceum. The sequence continues at coordinate 6,262,336 of JANQAP020000583.1, forward strand.
ACAGGGCATCTACCCAACATCTTGTGGACATTTGGGAACATGCACCACGAAGCGGCACGTTAGAGCAGTCACGTTCACTTATATGACATCATAATCAAAACATAATTAACACAATATCTAAAACTTAATTCCTCATTTCATTTATAAAAACATAGTTTACAATGTAGCTTTTCACTATAAGATTCATACATATATACAATATCAAAAGCCTATCAGAGTCTACTGCCCTTTTTACAAATTATACTACGTGAAAGAGGAATTATACAAAAACTCTAATTAACTATTCAGTCTCAGCTGATCGACCTTTGAGTCATTTCTTGAGTTCAAAATGCAGTACTAAGTCTCTTTTAATTTGTCTTAGAAGCTAAGTCTCCACTTTAGAGTTGAGAGTCAAAGGACAGTAGTTTTCTCTTTCCAAGAGCTTATTCTATTCCGAATTCCAACTCAATCTTAGGCATCCAAGTCAGAAATTACGTAGAGTAATAGTGAACCTAAAGAGCCTATCTAACATTTTAATCTAACCATTTCATTATTATTTACGTAATTTAAAGATTAAGGAATCGTACCTGAAAAATCACATTGCAATTTTAATGAGTTTTGTGAACTTAGTGAGCTAACCATTATTGATAGACTCACTTATATCAAAACACATATTTATTCACATTTCAAGTTTCAGAAACAGTTCACATAATCACATATTGCACATTATTTCATAGTTAATTTCAGGGTAATTCAGACAATTCAATTCGATCATTCACTTAGTACATATTAAATTGTATATGCAATGCACATGTGACTCACTTTCAATTATTACTTTGTTGTGACCGAGTGTCTTTTTAACTGTCCCATGTCCGTTATGAATACAAGGCTCATTGATAACTGTCCCGCATCTGTCGAAAATACCGGGCTCATTTTACATATTAAGCCTGTGGCTCTTACACACATTATGAGCTTTAAGCTCTTTTTCACTGACTATATCGGTCACAACTGCCTTTATCTGATCATGCTTATTATTTATAATGTTTATGTATTATGTATAATGCATGATTAATTTGACTATTTCGGGTATGTATACTTAAATCACTTCTCATCATCATTTAATGTCATCATTCGATCATTCATATATACCTAATATACCTTACTCACTTTAATCACCTAATCTATCATCAACTAGGTTCATTCAAGGCCTTATTTAAGCCTAAATACATCGTAAGAAGGACCTTAGCATTAATTGGTTCAAACATCACCTTAAAGACAACGTTTCTCTCTTTGTGCCTACCCATGATCGTGGTGGACTTTCCCACGATTGTGACAAAAGCTGGGGAAATTGACGACGATCCTGGGGACTCTACCACTATCATGACAGAGTCCAAATAATCCAGGCCACGATCGAGGGGGCTATGCCACGATCGTGCCCTATCTGTCTTCCTTTATTTTTACACAAATTCCTCAACATATGTAACATCATTAATACCCTAATTCTTCCATAA
>JANQAP020000583.1:6306192-6318225 GCA_026874005.2 Erythroxylum coriaceum
TCAATACTAATCGAGAACAACGGAACATTCTCCCTAATTACTTTAGGGTGATGAATCCTATCTTGATCACTTAACTATCTCCATATAGTTCATGCTACATCCAATGACTACCGATCAAATGACCCATGATTAAATAGATCATAAGTAGTATCAAAACATAGCAATCCCCATACAAGATAACTTTACTGACCTTAAGTCAAAGGATCACTTATACAATCATTACAATGAGAATTTCATAGACATACAAGTAATGTTCCAAATGAATTTCTTATATCGAGTCTATTCAGTGAACTTGTTCTCTAACAATTCATGCCCCTATACTTCAATCAACTTAGATTCAAGAAACTGAAGCTTTTTTAGAAAATGTAGACTAGATCAGATCTCATTTGAATATATAGAAAAATAAATCCATGTAAAGTTATAAACTACTAGGTTTGTGTTGGACTCCAATCACAATTCTCACAACGTCAATCAAGAATAATCAACTAGCCTCAAGATATTCAAATTCAAAAAATAAACAACCAAATAATATATATAACAGAAAAATAAATCGAACACCAAATATACGTGGAAAACCTTCCTGTATAAAAGAAAAAACTATTGGCCAAATCAACAAGTAAATCTACTAATTCAAATAAGAACTTACAAGAGTTTAAAGCTATTGACCCTTGCGCAGAACCAAACCATGAAACAACTACAAGTTATCCCACAAAGTATCAGTTTGAGTTCAAGTTGATACCTTAAATGAATAACACTGAATCTAATCCTGAAAAAAGACAACTTGTTGCAAAAACATCCAACTATGGAATGAGCAAGACTTCTTAATTCACTTGCACTCTCACTCTCTTTCTTTTTCCTTTTTGGTGTTCTTTTCACATTTAAGGATAAACTTCATCATTTCCCCTTTTGTACTAAAAAATTTGGTTTTTATAATTGGACACAGTCACTTATACCGTGGTGTAGGTGACTTTGTCCCAACCATATTTCAAGGAATTGTAAACATACATGGTGGGGTAAAGCTGCATACTGCTAGACCTGCCTAGATCCCGTACCTCAGTGGGATTTATACTGGTTATTGTTGTAAACATACATGGTCTCAATTAGTCACAAGATCCACTTACATGATCGTGTATACCTGGGACATGGGCGTGTACGTCTTCGACTCTTACCATCCACGCATACACATTTACAGTTACTTACACGGTAGTTCACACATGATTGTGCATGATAGGAACACGAGCATATCTAATCTTACGCGACTGTTTAAGTCATCATCTATCTTGTACACGTTTACAGCTCTTACACGACCTTTACACATGACCGTGTAAGTCAAGGACACAAGTGTGTTGTGCTCTACACGATTGTCTCTTAATAATAGCTTCAAATCAACGGTTATCCATCTTGACTTTACTCATTCATCATTTCAATGATATCCTTTATAATATCTAAGATCACTAAAACTCACTTTTGTCTTTGAACAGGGCTAGACACTCAACAATTTAATCATAAGTAGGGCAATTCTAGCAAGCTCTTTTAGTAACAAAGAGTAGGAAATTAAAGCTTCATTCCAACACTATACCAGTGACAAGTAGACATATATGCTCCAAAATATAGAGAAAACCGCAGTCAGGGGCTGGCTTTTCTTGATTCAAGAACATTGCAATCAGGTAAAATCACTAATTGCATGAGTTTTAGTCATTCATAATTAGACTAGTCAGAATACAGATTCATGCTCCGAGAAAATCAAGACCTCCAACTTGGCCTCCTACTTTCAGGGTTTATAATTGAAAACTTTATGCTGACTAATAATCAGCCAGCTGTTCATGTTTCTTAGGAGCTAGTGATTAGCGTAATGGCAAAACCAGTATTTTGTAGTCATTGTGTCTCAGCAACACTTGGTAGGTCGCATAGGAGAGGACACGTGAATCGCAGGTCTAGTTTTGCAGGACCTCAAAGCACCAAATCGCATGAAGGACACAAGTGAAAGCACAACTGTCCTCACCTTTACCACCACCTTCTTTAGTTTCGACGACTTTGACCGCTTTAATTTGCTTCCCGATGATAACCTGTAGGATTTGAGGAAAAGCTGCCTTTGTTTAGCTCTAGCTCGTCTACGACTCAAAGATGTGAGCAGGGCCTGAGGCTCAATTCTCGACTTGGAAAACATATTCCGGCTTTGACTTTCCAAGCTGAGCAATCCATCGTGTCGGTCAAGGGGCTCATAGCCATTGAGACGACGGCTATAAGTTGAGGTGGTGGTACGGAGCAGAGAGTTCATCTCAGCATAAACAAGGAGACAATGAGTGGAAAGTTGCAAAGTTTTGTGCTTTACTTATACATGAATAGTTTCAATGGGGTTGGTAGGTCATGACCAACGAGGACGATTAGGTGATATTTGTAAATTCTGCCTATTAATTTTAGGCTTTTGGTAAAGCAAAATTTCTTTGCACAAATTAGACCTTGTAAATGATTTCCACACCGAAACAGGATGGTAATTATAGTACATTGAAATTTTTTAAGATTCGACTTTGAATAGCATATAACTATGGTTGAAAAAATGTGTCACTGTTTGTCGTATGAAATTAGTATAATAAGATGTGAAATGAAAATTTTAAATCTAGTCTCCAATCGGCGATCCAAAATGGCGGCCTATGCAGTCAGCAACATCAAAATAAGTGACAAAGACCTTCAGGCCTGTTTCATGTGTTGATTCTCTTTTTCATATTTTGGGTTTGAATTTGATTATTCAAATACCTCATTACCATGTTTTTCCTTTTTGGCGGCCGCAAGTCACCTCCTCCTACTTACGAAGCCCTCAATGATTAGTCGATTTTCCTCAGTATACGTTTACAACCACGGTTGCGCATGCAGATCTTTGCGTTTAGGGACAGCAGGCTCGTTAAGGCTCGTAAGATTAGACTAAGGTATCTTTAACGAGCTGAATTATAAGTCAGGCTTTAAGTTCAGATTAATTCAAGATTTAATTCTTTTAAATAAAATAATATTATTTTATAAATTTATTACTAATCACTATTTTTGCACTACTTGCAAACCAATAAACTACAGCACATATCAGGGTTTTAAAAAAAATATATAACTGTTTGACTTCGTCTCCATCTCCAAAGTCATCACAATGTTGAGCCCATTAGTCAAGTGATTGGTAGGCTGTGAAACTTCCCCGACTGTTCTTTTTGTTTAAGCTTTCAAAAGTTTCTAGTAGATGTAAGTACTATTTGGTAATTATTTCAACGAACAATTTTAGAGATAATTTAATATGAATTTGTGTATTTCTTGATTATAATCATATGAATTAATGTATATAAGACATTTTACATTTCCACAGCATGGAAAAAAGGACATAAATAAGCTCTGATAGACGTGAGTACCTACCTACCTACCTAGTTTCGCTGGCTGCTGTCTTAGCTTATAGTTTTTATCTCCAGCTCTGTACTTGATCTAGATCAAAGGACTTAGGTCCTTACGTACGATCTTTAACCTGTACAACACTTGGCAAGTTTTTGCCTTTGGCTTTGAAATATATTTATTTTTAATTTTTTTAAAAAGTAATGGTAATGAGGAGGTGAATTTACCTGAGTATTAGATTTTGTATCATCCTGGCCAGTAATAGCCAGAAGATACCACATTGGTGGAAAAATAATATAAAATCATAGCATTTTGTACCAGTCAGTATTTGAAATGCTGGTCAAATAATAACCGATACCGTAAAATTCAAATATCCAGGGACTTAAAATTCAAAAGAAAAAAGAAATTTAACCTAACTATAAATTCAAATGCAACACGCAGGCAGAAGTAGTCAAGCAGACGAGACACAATCAGAAGCTCATCCAGCTTTCACAACTTTTCATAGCTGTCGCAGCATCCCTACAGCCTCTACAACCCCCCTCAGCTTTGCCATTCAGCTCCTCTCCTTTGCCAGTCGTTGTCTGTCGCAACCCTCCAGCTCCTCTCCTCTGCCTCTAGTCACTAATCATAGCCCATAGCTCGCCTCTCCAAGTCATCAGCCAGCTACTCTCATTTGTTAATTGCCCTTGTCTCAACTCGCCAACTCCTCTCCTCCACCTGCCACTAGTCGCTTCCCAATCATTGCTAGTCATCACCCTCTTGTGTTGTTTTGCACGCTTGTGTTCCAAAATCACAATGTTGAGAGCTTAACCAAACGTTGCATTTTTTTATAGTGTGTGTGTGGAACTGTGGATCACTGGATTGTGGAACTATATGTATGTGTGTGTGATTGATTGTGTCGAGGGCTTATGGATTTGTTGACTCGTGGATGTGATTATCTTGTAAAATCTGAATTATGAATTGTGAATTTGTGATTATGGAATAGCGAAATGAAAGTTTAAATTTGTGTCATTCATAAAAATTATCATAGTGATCACTTGGAAATTAGAATTGATTGTGTTTATGAGTTTTTGTGATGATTGGGAATTAGAATTTTGAATTGGATTATGAATTTGAGTTTGAAATTTAGAATTGGATTATAAATTTAAGATTATTCCCATCTGAAATTTGCGATTGAGATATATTGAATAAAACATTAGTTTTTATTATAAATTGGGTTATGTATTATAAATTAAATTTTGTAATCATCAAAATGGATTAGTTAATTTGTGGTTGAATTATATGATTAGTAATTATACAAATGGAACTGTGGATGTTATGAGTTTATGTCTTTGATTGGATTATTTAATCAACTAATTAATAATCATACAAAATAAGTTATAGTTAAGAGTTTATGGTTGAATCACAAAATAAGTTATAGTTAAGAGTTTATAGTTGAATTAAAGATGAGAGTTTATAATTGAATTATATAATAACATAAAATGAGTTATAGTTATGACTTGTGGGTTTACGATTTAATTATATAATCATACAAAATATGTTATAGTTGTGAGTTTATTTTTGAATTATATAATTACACAAAATAGTTTATTGTTATGATCTTATGTTTGAATTATGTAATCAAACAAAATAAATTATAGTTGTAAAAGTGTAGCAATCAATATTTAGGTTTAGAAAGAAACATGAGTATTAAGAAACTATTATTGATCTATTTCTTTATGTTTTTCTACACAACTTTATTTTGACACAAAGTTATTAAGCTAATTTTGATATATATCTTCTTTTTTTTTAAAGTTGAATGGAAGGAAGTTCAAGTACTCCTACTAATTCATACACCTTAGGAAGATTCAATGATCCAACTTGGGCTTATTTTGGATTGGTTTCTGGAATGAAGAACTATATACCATATGTTTGTTTTGTAACAAGCATTTTAAAAGTAGAGGAATTACCATATTAAATAAGCATTTCGCTAGGGTCAAAAGTGATGTAGAGTCTTGTAAAAAAGTGAGTCATCATATGAAATGGCTAATGAAGACTTTGCTAGAAGAGTATCAGCATGAGAAAGGTAGAAGGTAAAAATTGAATTATGAAATTGGTAGTGGAATTTCTTTTGTTGGTGTTTAGGATGAAAGTGGAATTGTTGAAGGTGGTAGCATTCCTACCCAACAAGAAGGGAATGTTGTACATGATATTAGGAAAAGAAGAAGACATGTTTACTTTTTTTATATCGCAAACAAATCCTAGAGCTTAGCCTTCGATCCATAATACCTTACAATCTAGATAAGAGGCTTATAATGTGGATATGGCAATGGCTAGATGATGGTATGATTCAGATATAACATTTAATGCTTTTCAGTCTTATTATTATCGACCTATGATAGATGTTATTGCCTCTTACAGTCTAGGATACAAAGCTCATTTAATTGATGACTACAAAAAAACTTCTAAGTAGCTCTATTTATGAAATAAAAAGTTATTTAGATAAAAGAATAATGACTTAGGGACGTTCTCCTTCAATCGATGACTACCGAAGTAAACTCCTTCAATCATATGTGATGGTTAGACAAATAGAAGACATTAGCCTATTATTAATTTTTTGGTAATTCTACAAAGGGGACAATGTTTTTGAAGTATATTAATGCATATGGCCTTGTTAGGAATGTTGATAGTCAATTTGAAATATTTGATGAAGTTGTGAATGAAGTTGGACCAAAAAATATGGTTTAGTTAATTATTGTTGATGATTCGGCTTATAAAAAAAATTGCAAAGTAAGTATACTTCTTTTTATTGAACTCCTTGTACTACACATTTCATTGACTTGATGTTGTAAAACATAAAGGATGCTATGTATTTTCTTATTATTGATAAGACTATGCAGAAAGGAAACAAGGTGACCAAGTTCATCTACAATCCTACATGGGTCTAGAATTTAATGAGAAAGAATTTTATATTGGTAAGAATTTATGTAATCCTGTTATTACAATATTTATAACTAATTTCTTATCACTTAGTGTTTTATTATTATGAAGAAAGAGTTTAGACAAATGTTTACAAGTGATAAGTAGATTTCATCTTAGCACGTTAGGTGTTGGATTGGAGATTTCTAGAATTATACTTGAAGATAATGAATTTTAGGCCCAATGTCTTATTCGAGTTTATGAGTCGTTAGTAAGGATACTTCATTTGGCTGATAGTGATGACAAGGCAACAATGGGTTATTTTTATAATGCCATGGAGAGGGCGAAGGAAGCAATTAAGGCCAATCTGAAAAATAGACCTCTTTGTACGTAACTTATCTTACAGTCATCAATGAGAAATGGAAAAGGTAACTTTACTCTATGTTATTTGCAGTTGATTCTAATGTCTATTTTAGAAAAAGTTTTACAAAGAAAGTTAAAATTAATAGGGAAATGTTATTACCTATTACAACAATTGTTGCCTATGAGATGATGCAAGATCTCTTTAGCTCAAAAATGGAGATTTATAAGGATGCTTCTAGTGATTTTAGGATGATAATTGTAATTTGTCAAAGAGACAAACTTAATCCAAGTCTATATTTTTTCACTTTTGTTACTTGTTTAAAATTAATCATCACTTTATTTTGTTTATAATGTTACTTTTGTTATCTTACAACTTGCAGTTACTTTGTGGAACCAATTCGGAAGTGACGTTATAGAATTGCAAATGTTTGCAATTCAAATTCTAAGTTAATGTGGGAGTGCAACAAGGTGTGAAAGGAATTGAAACATATTTGAATTCATCAATTCCAAGAAAAGGAATAAATTAGAGCACAAAAAATTAAACAACTTGGTCTTTATTCGATATAATTTAAAGCTTCAGGAAAGCTATGTTATTATCATTATTAAGTTATATATAATTTCTTATAATTTCTTAACAATGTAATTTTATTGTTTACTAGGACTCTTAATAGAACAAATAGTTTTGTAGATCTAATTTGCCTTGATCGTATCAATCTTTTGGCAGATTAGGTTTATGAGGAATCAAGTTTGATAGACGAGAGTGACTTGGAAGATAATCTTGGATGGGAAAGTATTAACATGTCATTTGATGCAATGAATTTGAATGATGGTGATGACGAGGCTCCTCTCAATGATAAGGATTTTGTACTAAATGAGAATTAGGGTCAATGTGATTTGAGGGGGTATTTAATTGAATGAAGTTCTAGGTTTTGATTCTCCTCTTCTTTTAATTTCAATTATATTTGGTGTATATGTTAAATTCTATATATGCAATATAATTATAAATATTTTTATTTCAAGTTTCACTTCTAGTAAGTTTTTCGGCACAAACTATTATTCTAAATTGTAATAGCTAAAGAGTCATGAATATTTATTATTCTTTTTATTTAATATTTTGATGTAATTATTGTTTATTATATGATTAAATTGTAACATTTTAAGTACTTTGTATTGTCATTAATTTAATATTTGTATGATGATTAGATAATATTTTTTATATTAATTATGGTTATCATTTATATGTGAAATGTATGAAAGGTAATATTAATAAAAATAAATACGTTGTTGTTATTTCAACTTTCTATTATTATGATTTTTGGAGACATCATGATGTAAAATTATATATTATGTATTACAATATATTGAGGGACTATTTTGCAATTTTAAAAAAATCATGAACTATTTTATAAATTATCTGAAATGACAACCGATATTGATCGATATCGGTGCAGTACTGTAATATAATCAAATTTGATAATGGTACCAGTATGATATTTTTAACATTGGACTTTAGCATCACTCTCTTTTGGGACATGTTAACTTTATACGTAAAAGTCGAAAAAATCGACAAATTTTTCATCAATTGCTTGAAGTCATATTATTAAATCATAATAAATAATATGACAATCAAAAAGTTAAAAGGATGAACCAACTTTAAGTCTTGTTTGCGACTTTACATGTTAATTTACTTCCAATCATATATTCCAACTTGAACCATAAATTGTAAGTAGAGTAACATTAAAAAACTATGCTACAAAATATTAAAGATATTCGTTTGTTCTTCTGAAAATTAAGATGGGAGTAAATTGAATACTCAAAATTTTAAACTTTTTTTTCACTTAAAAAGCATTTTAAAAACTTAACTAGATAACATAATAATTGATTTGTAATATTTTTATCTCAAGGCTTAAAAATGAAGTCAACTTGGTTTTTAATTAATTTATAGGAATAGGTTTAAACTACATATGACGGTGGACTTTATTCTTTACAAGTAAAATGGTTTTATGCAAAATAACTCAATTCCAAAAACATCGTATGAATCTATCTAAAATGATATGAAAATGATTTATGAAATGAAATAAAAAGAAGGTAGTAAACTTTAACAACAATTGGCTTGACTAAAAGGATAAAAAAGAAATTTAAAAGACGTATAAATTTGAACTAAAAATTAACTTAAACAAAATTGATTTTAGCTAATCTAGTTGAGTCTAAACTTTAGACAAACCTTTTGAGGGAAAAAAAAAATGGAAATGGATCTAAATGTTTCAAGAAATGCATTGAGTTGGACACTAATGGCACCAAGAGAGTGGGTAATTTTGGTGTTTATAAATTAAAAAAAAAAACCTTTTGCAACATAATAAAGAATCTTGATTAATTTCAAATTGAATAATAAAATGCAATGAAATTTTAATTAAATTTAATCATTTACTAATAATAATGTAAAGTTTGCAGGGAAGAGAAGTTGCGAACTAATTTTATAGTATTTTGATAAACAAAGTTTGTCTAAGCCCACTCCTAAAATTTCTTTTAGGAATCTATTACGGTCTTCTTTCAATTAGGTGAAGAGGGACCTCCATAAATTAATTTTTATTCAATTAAAGATAAACCATTATACACTCTTCCTTCAAAGTAAATAGCAACCTCAATACTTCTTAAATCAACCAAATATAAGAAGAAAAAAAACTTATCCTAAATGATACTTATAGCATAAATAAGACTTACCTTCACATTTTAATATCCAAGGGCTTAATACATGAACTACCAATGAATGAATACTTCCAAGTGCTCAAAACTCTTATGAATGTGTTATTATAACACTCATATATCATAAAAATGATTAACTAAACTCTCAGTTATTCATACCCATACTAGCTTTAAAATACCGTTAGTCACAAAAATTAGTTGTTGTAATGATAAAAATATCATATACAAACTTATGGTATGTATTATTTTAAGACTCTTGATGTATTGGTTGAAAACAAGTTTTCAAAAAATTTTCAATTTTTTTAAAGAATTAATAAAATGTTTTACTAAAATTTGAGACAAAATTATTTCAAATATTCCTTAAAAAGCATTTTAAAGATTAAGAGTTATTTTAAATCAAAATCTTAATTCCTCTTGACAATATAAAATATTAATGCATTAAGAGTAAAACATAATATGTTTACGTATTTATAAATTTATAGGGAATTTATTTCATATTTCTTTCTCTTAAAATATTAAAGATTAAATTATTAATAGTAATTTCACTTTGTTATCATCAAAATATCAATTATAAACTTCATTAATTCAACAATCTTCTCCTTTTTTATGATGACAAAATATGTTCTGATATTAGAAACCTAATAATAAAATTAGTCATTTGAGTACATACAATATTAAAATTAAAAAAAAATAAATATTTAACTCTCTTTAGTTCACGTATCCAAAAAAATCTCAAAGCTAAAAGATAGAACATTTGTGATTCATAAACAAGTAAAGAGAAACAAAATAAGAACACAACTTTGGTATAATTAAATTAACTACAAATAACAAGAAAAATGTCAATGTATAATGTGATGATTCAAGTATCTTATCACAACTATACTAAAGATCACTATGGAACTACACCTGTTATTCTTATAGTATAGGTTAAGTGAATAGAATTGCTGATCTCATAAGAACTATAGATACTAGTGCTAACCATCTTTTATTATCTAATCTAACAAAATAAATAATTAAATTAAAAGAAAAGATTAATTAAAAAGAGTTGCTAATCCAAAATAACAACTAAAGTACTACAAAAGAGTAAAGCAATCATAGATTAATAATATCCCGATAAGAATTCTCTTAGAACCTTCATGTACTTAGATTTATTATTTCAAATATTCCTTAAAAAGCATTTTAAAGATTAAGAGTTATTTTAAATCAAAATCTTAATTCCTCTTGACAATATAAAATATTAATGCATTAAGATTAAAACATAATACGTTTATGTATGAAAAACCCCAAGAAAATTATTTATAAATTTATAGGGACTTTATTTCATATTTCTTTCTCTTAAAATATTAAAGATTAAATTATTAATAGTAATTACACTTTGTTATCATCAAAATATCAATTATAAACTTCATTAATTCAATAATCTTCTCCTTTTTTATGATGACAAAATATGATCTGATATTAGAAAGCTAATAATAAAATTATTCATTTGAGTACATACAATATCAAAATTAAAAAATATAAATATTTAACTCCTCTTTAGTTCTTGTATCCAAAAAAATCTCAAAGTTAAGAGATAGAATATTTGTGATTCATAAACAAGTAAAGAGAAACAAATAAGAACACAACTTTGGTATAATTAAATTAACTACAAATAATAAGAAAAATATCAATGTATAATGTGATGATTTAAGTATCTTATCACAACTATACTAAAGATCACTAAGGAAGTGCACCTATTATTCTTATAGTATAGGTTAAGTGAATAGAATTGTTGATCTCATAAGGACTATAGATATTAGTGCTAACCATCTTTTTATTATCTAATCTAACAAAATAAATAATTAAATTAAAAGAAAAGATTAATTAAAAAGTTGCTAATCCAAAATAATCAACTAAAGCACTATAAAAGAGTAAAGCAATCATAGATTAATAATATCCATATAAGAATTCTATTAGAACCTTCCTATACTTAGATTTATTAGGACTCAACGATTAACCTTAATTTCTTGGATTACTGGAAATTATAAAGTTATAATTATATTCTATCATAAGAAATAAAACCTTTATTCTTAAGTTGATTGATTTAAATCTTTCTATTAAAACCCCTAATAAGGCATCAACCTATTCTATTAATTTCCATGATAAATTTGAATTTAATCCAAAAGATTTATGTGGTCTTATATCTAGGATTTCATGCAACTCTTATTATTCATTCCACAATCCATCCATACATATAGTAGCTAAAAAGGTTGTCATAAGATTAAACAAGTTATATGGAACCAAATTGGTGGTGGCTCTCAAGTTAGGTAATGCCCTTTCAATTGAAAAACTACCAATATGACAAGAGATGGTAAAACTGAGACACCCCTATAACCCCCCCGGGAGGATATGGGAGTGCCACATCAGACTCAGAAACAGAAACAAATAACAGACCGATACGGAAGCATTTTAAAAACGTACTACACATTCATTACACGTATTTTCAGTAACTAAAACAAACATACATTTTAAATCATTCCAAACTTATTCAAAACATACATACATTATATCGCATGAACTTAATACAAATTTGTTCCAAAAAAAGGAAACCAGCTTGAAACATAGTTATTACAAAAACTTACAACAATTTGGAATCATACATTTTATAAACAAGCCAAAATATATTCAAAATACATTTTTATCAAAACAAGACTCAGACTCCATTGG
>JANQAP020000583.1:6331824-6345366 GCA_026874005.2 Erythroxylum coriaceum
GCTCCCTTATCTTAGGATATGTATCGGAATGACCTACGGGCGTCTCGGTGCGTACCCTAGGGTAATGGGGTGTTACAGGGGAAGGGGTCATCAAGGGAGGAGGTGGAGAATGGAGGTGGGCTGAGAGTTTCAGGCTAGTTGGTGATAGGGGATTTGTAATCTCCACACCATTGATGGTAAAAATTTTCCAAGGAAGATAGGGTGGGAGAAAAGAATGTTGGTGGGTGACAAGAAAGGGAAAGAAAGTGAACCAATTAAGGTGGTGTTTGAGCCGAGTTTAGTGAGAGGGAAGAGATACTCTCACTAAACATTGATGCCTAAAACTTTTTTCCTGAAATCACTTTACTAGTAAATGGATTTGTTTAGTTTAATTTAAAATTGCTTAAAATAATCACTTGGTTAATTATTGATTAGATAATAGTAGGAGGGTTAGACTTATTTTACTTTATCCTTGCGAGATAGAAACTCTACTTTAACCTCGTGAGATCAAAAATCTACTCATTTCTCTTAACATCTGTCCCTTATTGAAAAATTCCAACATTGTATATGTGATTGATCTGTTTGTTAAAGACCAAGTTTTAAGATAAAAGAAGCCATCTAATCCATCCAACTTAGGATCTTTAAAGGGATGAAGTGAAAGCATGGTTCTCTCAGCATCAGATTCATTGAAAGGTTGAATTAGAAAATCAACATCTTAAGGAGTGCTAAATTTACAAATGATAACTTTAAGATGGGCAAAGAAGAAAAGGCATCAATGTTTAAGCCTAGTGTACCTGAGAAGTATGAGAATACTTCCTGATGAATCTTATCCCTGGAAAACAAACAACTCCCTCCTTGATCTTGCAAGGAAACAATTATGTTCACATTTTACTTAGAGAATAAAGCTATGTGAAAATATCATGTATTCTTGTCACCATCTTGCAACCAAAGCATCGTGGATCTTTGTTTGATTAGAGAATGGTTTATGTTTATTGCATCAATGTATTAAGACAAGGTCCTTTTTCACGATCTTGTAGTTTTATGTTGTTAGGGAAGTTGTAAGGTGAGGGTTGGACTGCCTGAAGTTTCTCCCTGGCCTCAAGAGCCACTTTGGAATATCTTTTTCTATTCAAGGCTTTAAGTTCTATTTTAACCTAGTAAAAAAGTTGGATGTGTAACTAAAATATGACACTTGTCTAAACTTCAAATTTAATTTCAAATTTAAATCAAATAATGAAATTAGAAAGAAATCTCAAAATTTAGTCTGAATTTTTTAAAGGAAATCACAATAAAAGATAAGAAAGGACAATGAACACATAGACATGTAATATCGTTTCTTTTAGGCTGGGATTGAAGCCACGCTCCCAGCAATCGAGCATTATTACATTCATACTATTAAGTAAATACTAAAACAGAAAGAGACGTTAAATACTAGGAAAGAAGAAAAAATGATTTATTATAGAAACTGAGAAAGTAATAACCAAGTAGGCAAAATGCGCGCGTGGAATAACAAAAAGTTGTTTCGGCCTATCATCATTTCCTCCACCATCTTAGACCAACAGGGACTGCTGGCCCAACTCTCTCTCCTTTCTTCGCTGCTGTATGTAATTAATGCACACACCATCCTGTGCTCTTCTTCTTTTCTCCAGCTTCTGTTATATATACTATTTATTCAACTCAATATCCACCCTCTATTCCCGTCTCTGGGTTCTGATTCTTCAAGTGTTTTCAACAGCTTTTAAACGAAGGTAAAATCTTTTGTCTTTTGGCCGTTTTGGTTTTCCAAATGGATCCTTTCATTGAGTTTAGCATGCCCTCCACCACCTACTTTCTAGCTGTTGCTTAATTATTTTTCGAAGATCATTGTCTGACTCTTTGTTTGAACAAAAGTGTGATCCGAATCTTTCAAGTATACCTTCTCCCGTTGGTTGAAGTTCTTATCGTACTTCCTTTCTCTATTTTCCTTTTTCTTGTGGAACTGATGAGAAACAAAAGGAAAATGCAAAGTTTCTGTGAAGTATTTGGCGTTGTTATTCCTGAAGATAGAAACTTTAGTTCTGTTTGCACACTGGGTGGTTGAAGGGGCTCAGTTGCTTGAGTGATATATTTCCTTTCCTTTCTTTCTTTCTTTTTTTGCATGTTATTTGATATTTTCTTCATTTTATGTTCTTGAACAACGTGCATTTTACTGGTTGATCTTAATAATTTGCCCTTTTGAGCTTCATGTTTCGGGTTGTGAAGAAGGTGGCATTGTTTTACCTTGGCACTTCTTTTTCTGCCTTTTCTTCTTCTATCGTCCTACTGATGATAATTACGAAATAGTTATTTAACGTTTTTGTGCTTTTAAGTACATATTTGATTCTTTTTTGACAAAATCATACCTTTCTTTCGTCCTTTTCTGCTTTTCTGTTTCCGCTTTATCTCTTCTCGGTTTTTGCTCTAGTGGGGAATTCAAAGTTTGTCAAAATTCTGTCTTTCCGTCTCCCTCTCTCTCCCTTTCTCCCTTTGGAGTTACTTTTCTTTTCTGGAGGATATCAAATCTGAGTTTCTTTTCCTGGGTCACATTCACAAGCCCTCAAGTTTGAAATTTGTGATTTCTTTTCTTGCAATATTTTAACAAATTGTTAGAAGACTTTTGAGTTCGATGCTCCTATCCTTCTTAAGAACTCTTTTATTTTCATCCTTTGTTTTGTGCTCTGTTATATGCTTAACCAGTAAAGGTAAGAATTAAACAATATCTCTTTTTTTTTTGGCTTTTTCACTCTGCGATGAATGTTAATTCTATGAGCCAGTTATTATGAGCCATGGATGTCTAATTTATTGTCTGAAAAACTGGACAGGTTCTTGTTTCCGTTTTTCTTTTGTTTCTTTCTTGATCAGGATTTTCCTGGTTATTCTGTCTTCTATGGACTTTGATATTAAATTGGTTGAAACTCTCCTTCAACCGTGTCTAGGTAATGTGAATCCTCATGAAGGACAAGGGATTAGGACAGGTTTTTAGGTATATTTTATTCAGAGGTCACATGAAATAGTTTTAATATACGGTTGGCTGGATTTCTTGGGAGTTCCTTATATTAGCGGATTGTTCTGGATTCTAGAAATGTGTTGTAAAAAATTTAATTAATTGATCTCTTCTTGTGTGATTTCAGCTTGTTTCGTTGTCTGCTTACGCAACTGCCAGTAGATTGTATTTGAATAAGGTTAAAAAAGATCCCAGTTTTCTATATTGAGGTCTAAATGAGCTGTTGTTGCATGTGTGGGAATCTTTGATGTTTCAGATAGTCTTCTATCTATTGACTTTTCTGGCAAATTACAGACTTTCATGTGAGATCTGTCCTTTCTAAAGGTTGAAACTTGTCCGTTAACCGCAAAGTAGATGTCTTCTTCTTTCTGGGTTTGATCAAATGGGGAGCTGTATCTCGACCAGTAGTCAGAGTATTAGTAGTAGCAAGAGCAATGGAGAGCCAATTACTCCCTGTTGCTGGGATGTTGGATTTTGTGGGAAAAAAAGAACCAAGAGAACATTCTCTGACCATGTAGTTGCGCTTCAGCACTTACCTTCCATACCCAACAGGATTTTCAGTAACGGAAAGAGTAGAACTTCATGTATATTCACACAACAGGGTCGTAAGGGCATAAACCAGGATGCCATGGTTGTGTGGGAAGTAAGTTTGATTGTTTTGATTCTCAATAGCTTTTAATTCTTTTGGCTTTCTTTCTTGTTAGTGAGACTTCGAATCTTTGTAGGATTTCCTGTCAGATGATGTGACATTTTGTGGAGTCTTTGACGGTCATGGACCACAAGGCCATCTTGTTGCCCGCAAGGTGAGAGATGCTCTACCTGTAAAGTTATTGTCATTTCTGCACTCCTATCAGTTTAGGCAAAATGGATTTGATCAAGCCTGTTTTAAGACGAATTCAAAGAAACCAGACGGCGCATATTCTGATAAGGATGGCTCCACTGAGGACAAATTGGGTTCTTTATGGAGAGAAGCTTTCCTGAAATCATATAAGGTGATGGACAAAGAGTTAAGATCTCATCCTAATTTGGACTGTTTCTGTAGTGGTAGCACTGCTGTCACAATAGTAAAACAGGTAATTCAGGATTCACTGCCAGTTCTCTAAATATTTAGTTCATTTAGCACGTCTTATAGTTTGTGGTTATTTGTGATTAAAGGGCTCCAACCTTTTTATGGGAAACATTGGGGATTCTCGTGCAATCTTAGGGTCTAAAGACAGCAATGATTCAATGGTGGCAGTCCAGTTGACTGTTGATTTGAAACCAGATCTGCCAAGTATGTTATATACTATTTCAATTTATCATTTCTTTTGCATGTTTGTTGTTTTATACAAATGAGACAGTTGATATAAAGTCAAGTTATTACAGGGGAAGCTGAAAGAATTAAGCGCTGTAAAGGAAGGGTCTTTGCAATGCAAGATGAGCCTGAAGTGCAAAGAGTCTGGCTGCCTTTTGATGATGCTCCTGGCCTAGCAATGGCTCGGGCATTTGGTGACTTTTGTTTGAAGGACTATGGTGTGATCTCAATGCCTGAATTTTCTCACCGCTTACTTACAGAGAGAGATCAATTTATTGTTCTTGCATCGGATGGGGTATGATTTTCTTATTTTTCCTATTACGTTTCTAATTTGAGATGATATATTGATAATTATGGGGCTATATGTCTGTCTAATTCTCTAAAAAGCAGAACTTGTAACTTCTATATGGATGGCTCTGCATCCCATAATATCTCAACTGAGAAATTATAGTGTTGAAAGTCAGGACCTTGGAATTATTGCTAATTACATTTGTGAGCCACAGGGTGATGGATTAGACTCTGTACCTGGCTTGCGGTGTGGCAATGTGATCGCTGGACAAGAGTAATATATTGTTGAACTGTTAGATTTCTTGTCAACAAAATAAACTTGGGCCAGTTGGCACTTGATTATAGATTCCAGCAATACAATTAGGTGGCACTTAGTCCTTGGTACAAACATTTCGTTTAGGATTTTAATAATAAATGCAAGTGTCATTCCACATATTCATGTAGGAACTCAAAGTAGCTTGATAGCTATATTGAAGTCCAAAGCAAACACCTTAGTTTTTTTTCCCCTAATCTGTCTTAGCTGTTCCATATTAACATTGTAGGAGTTTAATTTAGGTGCCTCAGTTGCAGATGTTTTAGATATGGTATTACAGATATGCTGGTTTAATGTCTTAACATGTTGCAAATGCGTGAGCATTGACATGAGCTGTATTCTGTAAAGGATAATAAGTGTTTAGTTTGAGTTTCTACTCAATTCTAAAGATGGATGTGACTGAGAAGTGGGACAATAGAGATTCTTTGGTACTTTCAATGACTTGATGATGCCCAATATGGTAGCTGTTTTCCATTACATTTGCTATTGTTGGTGATGAATATTAGTTACTATGTGATTCCTGGGATATCTCATCTGGGAAGCTCGCTGGAATGATCTGACCCAGTATCGGGATTTTCATGGTAAAACTTAAGTTACTCTTTGTTCTAACGAAGCATTCTCAGGTCAGGATGAATGTGGAAATATCTGTTCAATTTTCCTAGTTTCTTTACCTTTACATAGGAGGTCTTGATTACTAGCTTTAAATTGGGTATTCTAACATGGGATGATGTCCAAAGAGATAAAGAAAAGCTTTTTCTTCAGACTTCCAAAATCTGGAAATTGTATGACTGACATCAATATATAGAAATTCATGAAAAAGTGTGACGTTGAATTGCCATTAGCTTTACTAATTTAATTACTTTATTGGGTTACAGCTTTGCAAACCTCAACTGCTCTTTTCTCTTGAATTGTTCTTTCCTAGGTAGTCCTTGCGTTTGACCCCAGTGCACTAAAATCCTTGAGTCAATATTGCCACAGGTTTGGGATGTTTTGAGCAATGAAGAGGTGGTTGAAATTGTTTCATCAGCTCCAACACGGTCATCAGCCGCCAGAATCCTGGTGGATTCAGCAGCTCGTGAATGGAAGCTAAAATACCCAACTTCAAAGATGGATGATTGTGCAGTAGTTTGCTTATTTTTAGATGGAAAGGTGGATTCAGAGTCCGATTACGAGGAACAAGGCTTCTCTTCAGTTACTCTTCAGAGCAATCATTCTGGTAATGCGGTTGAATCAGATGATGGTCAGAAGTCAGAGCCGTGCTTGCAAAGAAATTTTACGGTCAGATCTTCAGAAGAGAATGATAGCTATGGAAGGGTAGCAGTTGAAGCTAAAGACAGTAGCCAAACAATGGCTGCT
The DNA here is from genome assembly GCA_026874005.2 of Erythroxylum coriaceum. Classification (NCBI taxonomy): domain Eukaryota; kingdom Viridiplantae; phylum Streptophyta; class Magnoliopsida; order Malpighiales; family Erythroxylaceae; genus Erythroxylum; species Erythroxylum coriaceum. Next base: position 6,338,077 of record JANQAP020000583.1, read on the forward strand.
GAAGATCAGAGTTGGTCAGGTTTAGAAGGCGTCACCCGAGTTAACTCACTTGTTCAACTTCCCAGATTTTCGGCAGAAAAACCAAAGCATGATCCTCTGTAAATCTAAGACATGGGATACGCTATATTTTTGTCTTCTGCATTTCAGCAAGGCTACATTTAAGGGAAGTCATTCGTTGGAGTATGGTGGCATAGTGTTACAAGCATTTGTTCTTGTGCGCCTCATGAATGTTGCAAGACAGCTTTAAAATGGAATTGAGTCGAATTGATAGAGTTGTGTTGAGGAACACATATTTGGTCAGTGTAATACGTATATGGTGTTGCACTGAATTTTAACGATAGTTCAGGTCTCCAGAACTCCAACTCAAATTTATGTTGACGAATGATACTAAGCATTGAAAAAGATGAACCAACATGAAGCGTAGAGGAAAAACCTGTGTATGTTAAAACAATGCCATGTACGAGTGTATGTTAAAAACAATGCCATGTCATTAGAATTATATAACAAATGAAATTTATGTGTTAAGTAACGAACATTTCAGATAATTTATTAAACTTTACTTTTGGTTGTGTAACCCAACAGTGCACCACCGTCACCGCCACGATAGTTATAAGAATATTAAGAATTTCAGTGGTAAGAGTGGATTGACTTGTGTTGAATTTCAACTTGGTTTTGCTTTAAATATGTAAAAGAAATCGATGAAGTTGGTTTGAACCATTCATTTTGAAAAACAATATCAACCAATAAGTAATATAGCATTGGTGTTTATGTATAAATTCACGATAAACCCTTGAAGGAATCCGCAATTTCTCAAAGTAATGTAGGGAAAAGGAAGGATCTTGCTAAGTTGAACAAAGACATTTTTGTTCTTAAAATTTCAAATCTATTTCTATAGTTTTTCTAAAACGCGGACTACTCTTGGAGTAAAAGGAGACGACGCATCCAAAGACAATCTCTACATCTTCATCTGACATCCTCATGTTTGTTAGGCACCACCCTTCTCACCGATGCCTCTCTTTTTCCTTTTATATAAAATTTAGGTTTCTAGTTCCAGAATAACAAGGAAGACATCTCTATTTTTGTTTTATACGGTTTGGAGCAAGTCAACTCAACTCCATGCCCTAAAGCTTATCTTATATTTTTTATTATAGTTTTTAGCTTATATTTCCTTTCAAACCACTCTTTTTGGTTGTTAATAAAGGGTTTTGAGGGAACTAGGTAACAGTGAGTGCATATGCAACAAAAGTATTATACCGACAATGAGTTATGAGCTATATTTTTGTATATAACTCACTTAGGCCTCGTTTGGTTTCCAACCAATTAACTATTTTTTTAGCTGATTGGTTATTTTTAGCTGTTTGACTCTTCGAACAGCTAATAACATTGTTTGGAGAGTAGCTCTTTCATCAGCTGATTGAAGGTAAACAGTCGAAAATGAAAATGCTGCTATATATGAGCGTTTTCATCCAACAACTAAAATTATATGTATCAAAACCCATCTATACCCCCGCCTAAATAAGGACATTCTTTTCACTTTTCTTCTTTCACTTATTTGTGATGCCAGCCAGCCTTCAATTCTTCCATTTGCTTAATTGCGTAATATTTTAATGTTTAAATTGTATTCTTAATTAGGTTGCAATTAAGTACTACACGCATTATATTTTTGTTAGTTTTAATATACAACAATTTCTAGTAAATAGGACAACCTAGTTGAGGTTCCTAAAGACCTACGTTTTAGGAACAATATTTATTCTTATAATTGTTTTTTTGCAGTTATAGGTTAGAAATAAAATGTTGACCTTAAAAGAAAATGAAAATAGAAAGAGTTGCATAAATTTCTCATAGATGATGAAACAGTACAGGTGAACATGATTTCTCTAAAATTTAAATTTTTATAAGAATATTCAACAAAATACTAAGATATGTAATATTTATATTCTTATAATTTTTTTAAAGTTATGTCCTCATAGGTCATTTTATACATAAATAGCTAATAAACAACTAATATAATTTACTAGTCAAATCAACTGATATAATCAACTATCAGCTAACAGGGCCTTCATCTTTATGAAACTTTTTGATGTAGGACAATTTTATTTGTGAATTTCTAACATCTCTCCCTTATAAGTAAATTCAACTAATCGATTTAGCTATCCCTCAAACCATAGCTTATGCAAAGTCATGAATCCTAATTTATTAGTCTTTGTCATCTTAACTATGATAATAGTGACGGATTTTGAGGGGCTTGAGAGGTTTATACGAGTTGATATACAATTTGAACATCATATCTCCGCTCAAAAGCTAAAGGCAATATATTATGAGCCTTATGGTTGTATATAATTTCCTTCATTCTCTTATCTCATTTTGATGTAAGATAATTCCAATTCTGAATTTTCAATAGCTAATGTTAGGATAGTTATATTTTAATCACAAGTAATGATAATTAAATATTATTTCTAAAAAATAATTAAATATTAGATGAAACTTGTAAATAAATTAATTTTATAAACTAATTAAGTAAATAATTTTATTTTAGTCTCTTGTGTAATATTTATTAATAAATATTAGTAAATGATTATCCTATTTTATTAAAATAAATAAGTAAAAATTTATTTAATTATTAAAATCAATTTTATTTTAACTTATGTATTTTAAAATATATATTAAACTTTAAACATATTTATTTTTTTAAAATAAAATTTAAACTAATTATAAAAAAAATTATGAAATAATTAAATTATATTAGTTATAATTTTTTAATAATTTATATTATATAATTAAATAATATTTAATAGTCGATGGTAAATTAGATTATAACAAAAAAATAAAAAATAAAAATTATGGTTTTCATATGTTATTAAAACTGGAAAAAACTAACATAAAAAATAGAAATCATATATTTAAACAAATAGGTTTTGTATTAAATTCAAAAAATGAAAATAAAACATAAAAAACCTTGATTGAAACACTCTTCTTCTTTGATTATTATCAATTTTGATACCCCCCGTAACATATATTTATGTAATGTATATACATACCATTTGTTACTATTTGATGCCCTAAAAAAAATCTCCAAATGTAAAGGGAAAAGAAAAAAGAAAATACATTTATTCGAACTGCAATCTTTTTTGACATTAATTTGAGATAATTTTGTCTTGCAATTATTGATAATATAGTTTGGTAGTTATTGAAATATTTTAGACATATGTTTTTGTAAATTCAATGAGAGGAGGGGTTTTAGCACATGGTTAAAATAATTGCTTTTGTGAGTTATGGACTACTTAAACCTTCATGTATTAGTGCTTCAAATATATATAGATGAGATATAAATTATGATTGCTCTTTTTCTTTTGGTAGCTAAATCCTTACATTTATAAATAATGGTTTTATTAAAGGCTGAAATAGAAACAACTCATATTCTTATTATTGAGTAGATAAATAAAAAATAATATGGCCTATATTATGAATTGTTAGAAGCAATATTATTATTCATTTTTTGGAATCTAAAGTAAATTAATAAAATACCCCAAGAAGTGCAAACAAAATCAAAGGTTTAGGTTGAGCTGTACTACGAAAGAAACTCCTAATCTTGCTTGTGAAATATAAGAGTAGGAATGTCAATAGGCTGGGTCATAGTGGCCCGCAGGTCGGGATGGGCCGGTCTGCCGATGAGCTGACCGGCCAGTGGCCCAGCCTGCTATTTGTTTTTTTAAGCAAAAAAAATTTAAAACGACGTCGTTTTGGAATAAATGGGCGGGCCATGGGCGGCCTGTGGCTTGGCTCGGGCAGACCATAGTCGGCCCGTGGCCCGCCCATGACCTGGCCAGTTTGGGTCAAAAATAGATTGGGCCGGATAGGCCAGGTCATTATTGACATCCCTATATAAGAGAACAACTCTAATGAATAAGTATAATTAAGAGTATAATCAAGAGAGATAAGAGTGTGTCTAAGAGAGATATGATTATATCTATCATATGCTACACATGTGTGCCATAATGTCAAAAGGGCATGTCAAAGGGGAGATACGGTTGTACCAAAAAGAGTTAAAGGCATGTTTAATAACTTTGGTCCATTATAGTTCCTTTTTGAATTTAATCACTGGAATCTTTAAGTTCCAAGTGTTGAATTCCCCATACTATAAATAATTGGCTGGCGCATCCTATTGTACTTTTTAAAAGCTAGTAGTCTCTTGATGATGATCCATGTTTCCACATCCTAGTCTAGTCATCAACAAGAATGTAATTCAAACTAGATTCCAATTGAGTGCCAGGTTATTGCTCATTCTAGCAACCACATCTCTGGTCATTAGTTTTTCTCGATCTATTTGGTTATTATATCATATAAAGTATGATTGTTTATCCGTAATGCACCACCTTCATGAGGCACATGTCCGAACATCCAGGGGACATTCGAGCACATGCCCTAATGATAGCAGTATGTTAGAGCAATCACATTCACTTATATGACATCATACATAACACAAATATTCAAAAGATCAAATGTTCCTATTTCATTTATAAAACATAATTTACATTGTAGCATTTCACTACAATATCTATATGTACAATATCAAAAACATATAAGAGTTTACTACTCTTTTACAACATTCTACATGAAATGAGAAACTATATAAAAACATTCTATCTAAACTCCTCAGTATCAGCTGACCGACCTTTGAGCCATTCTTGAGTCCAATATTGACAGAACTAGACTTCTAATAGTTTGCCTTAGGAATTATGTCTCCCTCGTACCTAAAAATTAACATTTTCAATTTTGATGAGTTTTGCGAACTTAATGAATGAACCATCATCGATGTACTCACTCATATCAAACCACAAAGACAATTCACCATTCAATTTACAAATGAATCACATCAACATATACTAAATAGGATGGTTCACTCATTTCAAATCACAAAAACAATTCACAGATAGATCATACAGTCAAATATTGCATATCATTTCACATTTTGATCATGCTTCAACAAATAAAATTTGTGTGCACTATTTCACATTTCCATTATAGAACAGTCCAAATAATTCATTCATTTAATACATATCAAATCATATATGCAAATGCACATGTGTTTCCACTTTCATTATTACTTTGTTATGACCGAGCATCTTTTTAATTGTCCCATATCCGTTGTGGATATCGAGCTCTTTAATAACTATCCTGTATTCGTTGTAGATATCGGGCTCATTTTAATACTGAGCCTGTGGCTCTTTATACACATTTATGAGCTTTAAGCTCTTTATCATTGGCTACTCCGGTCACAACTTCTTTTATCTGATCATGCATTTTAATATAATGAGATGAATCAATTCACATTATATGCAATCAATCACTTTCATTCATCATGTACAGTCACTTTTACATTTTCATCGAATCTAAGTTTGACATTCAACATTTTTGTTGAGTACACTTATTTTTTCCGATTCACATTCAATTATGAACACTTCCAATGCAATCTCAATTATCAAATTCCTTAGACCATCAATGTCCGAAATTATCACATTCACATCAATAACAGTTTAATAATTGAAATTTAAGCAACAAAATCAATCATAGTGAGAAACATCTAGGTTGACTTACAGTAAGCTTCAGATAGTTATTGCCTCAATGAAATGGCAATGTCTGGATATTGTCGTTCAACTTGTGCATCTAAATCAAGTAATACACATATTGTACACATTACTAATTTGATCACACACACACACACACACACACACACACACACACACACACACAGAGATATATATATATATCATGTACAATGTATGCTCAATGACATTCCCGAGTATGTATCCTTAATCACAAGTCTTGATAATTCAAACATTATAACTTGTATATGTCTTGCTTGCACTTATGCTTATACCTCAAGAATACTTGCTCATTCTAAACTCATCAATCAATCATTCACCAATGTTATTCTAGCATTATATGATCACATAATATCCAAATTCTCATTCATTCTTACTTAATTCCCATCATTCATCGCCTTTGGATCGCATTAGCATTCCTAAGAATACTTCATTCCTATAACACTCATAATTTTCCAGATATTGATTCATTGTTATCAACCATCCATTTCTTAATTATAACCTCAATTAACAACCTAAAGATATCAAGCACTTTAACCTATTAATCAAACATCAAACTAGGTTCATTTCGAACCTTGATCAAGTCTAATTGCACTATAGGAAAGTTGCTGGAACCCCTCCCTGGCGAGTCACGGGCCCGACGTCCTACGTGACATCTGGACGCGCGTCCCACGAAGGAGGAATTCCCCACCAGGTCAAACTCAAAACAAAACAAACTCATTTAATTTACCTCCGAACAAAAATCAGAGGTAGATCATAAAAAAAATTTCAATAAGTGTTGACCCCGGGAAAAATACGTGGTGGGATCGTAGAATGAACATAGACCTTAAAAAGAATCATTCAAGAACAAAAATTTGGGAAAAACATTTTAATACACAATTTAATAGACAACATTGAATTAATAAAAATAGCTAATAATGATTTTCAAATAATTTAAATTCATAGGAAAGGTAAAAATATTTTTCCACTATTTATAAAAATATTTCCATGTCCAAAAGTAATCAAAGAATATTTAATTTGGTAGAAAAACAAATTTTGTAACCTTTTGAAATTCAGAAAAGAAAATCGCAAATTTAAAACGCATGAGAAGGATTCGGTGACCAAAGGCAAGTTGCGATCGTTCCATAGAACGATCGCAACTTTCAGCCGAAAGTCGCAAGTCGCGAGCGGATCGCGAGAAATGAGCGGCGAAAACGCTCGCTCGCGATAGCGAGGCGAGCGTTGAATGCGCCCGCGCTCGCGAGGAGCCGCGAGGTCCCCCCTGCTCGCCCTTGCAACCGTCTCGCGATCGCGAGGCGCGCGCTGAATGCGCGCGCTCGCGAGTGGCCGCGAGTCTAGCCTTTCAAAATAACAGCAAACTTCAAAAATTCATAACTCCTTACTCAAATTTCCAAAATTTGTAAATTTGGTATCAATAAAAAGATAAAAGGAAACTCTACAACTTTCCAGAAGGATTCAAAAACCAATTTGGTCTCTAAGATCACTAAAAACCACTGAAAAGAGACTGCCTGTTAAAACCATCCTAAAACAGCATCAGAAATTTCTAAATATCATAATTTTCCACTCTGTGGGCAGAAAATCACATACTTCATATCATCAAAAAGACAAAGAGAAAATCCACAACTTCCATGAAGATTTCAAGAACAATTTCAAACTCTATGAGGGTCAAAAATTCATTCAAAGTTTC
>JANQAP020000583.1:6473786-6490557 GCA_026874005.2 Erythroxylum coriaceum
AAGTCTGCATTAAGTAAGGCAGAGGCAAGGAAAAATAGAGAAGAAGAGTATCGTCTGTGCTGACGTCACACACAGACACAAAGGAAGAACACAGACGCAAGGAATCGTCTGTGCTGACATCACACACAGACACAAAGGAGGAACCCAGACGCATGAAACATAGATGCAAGGAACACAGACGACACGTCATAACACAGACATAAGGAATCGTCTGTGATGACACGTCATAAGACAGACGGTAGAAAGACAGATGATAGAAAGATAGACGATAGAAAGGTAGACGATAGAAAGATATACGATAGAAAGACAGACGATAGAAAGGTAGACGGTAAAAAAGGCAGACGATAGAAAGACAGACGTTAGAAAGACAGACGATAGAAAGGCAGACGATAGAAACACAGACAATAGAAAGACAGACGATAGAAAGGCAGACGGTAAAAAAGGCAGACGATAGAAAGACAGACAGTAGATAGACAGACGATAGGAGAGGGGTCAACCCAGACGATGAAAGTCAACTATAGACGATAAAACCCAGACGATAGAACTCAGATCATAAGTAAACACAAATGATGGGCTAACCACAGATGATATAAAGAAGAAGTTAAGTCAGTATAATTGAACAGTCACTTACTTGGAATTAAACACAGAATTCGCTAATCAAGGATCAAGAATTAGTTAAAGACTTAGACTAAACACAAGTCATGAGACAAGATGGTAAGAAGGGATCAAGATGAAGTTTCAAATTAAGGTTTGTCCTGGTGAGGGCACTCCATCCTTGTGTGATGCGCGTCCAGATGTCACTTAGGACGTCGGCCACGTGTCTCACAAGGGGCGGGGACCCAACAAAACTGTAGGACAGTCTCTGATCTGATGTTCAAAGGAGCCACAATGAAGGCAAGCTCCTGACAACTTCCAACATTCCCCACTATGTTTCTTCCCACAGTGTTCACAATTAGGCATCTACCTAGATACTGTACCTCTACCACTACCAGCTTGTATAAAACTACCCCTCTGTTAAATCCCGATCGTCTCAATCTAGTCGGTGGTCGAAAAGATCTATTCTGGCATTTACTAAACCTTCTGCCAGAATCAACTTGGGACTCACCAGGTCTCTTCATTCAAAACTCATGTCTATATTCTCCTTGACCATCTTTCAACAACCGTTCAATTTGGATTGAGGCAACTCTTAGCTTAGAAAACCTGCTCAGATTTGTAATAGCTAACCTCGTCTTTATCTCCATATTTAGCCCATCCTCAAACCTCCTACACTTGCTTTCCTCATTCAGAATCAAGGCAGTAGCATACCCTATCAACTCATTAAATCTTATCTTATATTCTGCTACGGTGAGACTTCCTTGCTTCAGATCTAGGAATTCTTTCATCTTCCTATCCAAGTAGATATTCGGCATGTAATTCTCCTTGAAGACTTTTAGGAAGTCTTCCCACTTTAAATTACAAAGCCTGGTGGTACTACCTAGAACCGTCTTCCACCACTGTTAAGTTGGACCAGGCAGTAGTGAGACTACGTAGTTAAACCTTTTATCTGACTCACCGTCCATCTGATCGAACACTCTTTTGGTGCTCTCTAACCATCCTTCAGCCTCAGCAAGGTTTGTACTTTCGTAGAAATCTACAACCCCCTATATTCTGAGTTTTTCATACCTCCTTTCTCTCCTCTCAAGGATTCTTAGGAGGCATTTGTTCAGATCGAGGTATAGGAGACTCTATATTGGCTCCTACAGATTCTAGGTCAGCTGATTTTTCAACTTGATTACCTATAGCAGATGAACTATAATAAACAATAATCTTAATAACTATCTAAGTTTCTCACTATATATCATATCTATATGCTTATATCTATCCTTATGGATGTTAAACGACACTCTGATACCAAAAATGTAACATTCCACCACCGTAGAGTATATATGCGAAATATCTAGAGGACATTCGGCACATACACTATGAAAACAACATGTTAGAGCAGCCACATTCACTTAATATGTCATCATATATATAAAACAAGAATATTCGAAACATTAAATCCTCATTCTATTTGTAAAACATAGTTACACTGTAGCATTACACTCCAAAATCCATATATATACAGTAGCACAAATATTTAAGAGCATATTGTTCTTTTAAAAATATTCTACATAGAATGAGAAGCTAAACAAAAACATTTAATCTAAATTCCACAGTCTCAACTGACCGACCTTTGAGCCATTTCTTGAGTCCAAAAATGTAGTACTAGATTTCTTTTAGAGTGTCTTAATAGTTAGGTCTCCTTTCTCGTAACGTTGCAATTTTGATGAGTTTTGCGAACTCAGTGAGTGAATCATCATCAATGTGCTAACTCATATCAAACACAGAACAATTCATAATTTTTGCAATCAAATCACATCATAAATACAAAATATCATATCACGTTTCATTTCAAACATTTAGATCATACATATCAATTTGTATATGCAATGTACATGGACTTGCTTTCATTATTGCTTTGTTGTGACCAAGTGTCTTTTTAACTATCTCGTATTCGTTGTAGATGTCAGGCTCATTGATAATTATCTCGTATCTGTTGTGGATACCAGACTCATTTTACTAGTGAGCTGGTGGCTTTTTATACATATTTTATAAGCTTTAAGCTCTTTTTCACTAGCCACTCTGGATCTAATTATGTATTTCAATGTAATGAGATACATCAATTCACGTTATATGTAGTCAATCACTTTCATTTAGTATACACATTCACTTTCACATTCTCATCGGACCTAAGTCCAGCAGTTAACATATTTATTGAGAACACTTATTTCTTTCAAATTCACATTCAATTATGAACGCTCCCAATACATTCCTAATTATTGAACTCCTCGGACCATCAATGTTCGAAATTATCATATTCATATAAGTATCAGTTCAATAATTGAAATGTAAGCAAATACAATCAATCTTAGTGAGAAACATCTAGGTTACTCACAGTAAGCTCCAGATAGCCATTGTCTCGACAGATCGGCAATCTCTGGATACTGACGCTTGACTTGCGCATCTAACCCATACAATGCACACATTTATACACATTACTAAGTTTCTCAATCACATAAGTATTCAATCATACACATATGTATATGTGTTATATACAATGCATGCTCAATGACATTCCCAGGTATGTGTCCTTAATTAAGTCTTGATCATTCAAACCATTATAACTTGTATAGGTCTAGCTTACGCTTAGGTTTGTACCTCAATTATACTTGATTATTCTTACTCTTCAATCATATATTCTCCGATCCTTTTTCTAGCATTATATGATAACATAATATCCAAATTCTCATTTAATCTTACTTAATCCACATATTTCATCTCCTTTGAATCATATTAGTATTCCTAAGAACATCTTTATTCTATTAATAACTCAAAATTTCTAGATTTAGTTACATTAATCTCATCAATCCATTCTTGCGCTCAAACATCAATTAATAACCTAAACACATCAAACACTTTATCAACTAATTAAACATCAAACTAGGTTCATTTCAAGTCTCATTCAAGCCTAAATGCATCATGGGAAAGTACCTTATCATTAGTTGTTTCAAACATTACTTAAAGGATAACATTTCACTTTTTATGCTAGCCCACGATCGTGGTGGACCTTCCCACAATCATAACAGAAGCTTGTGCAATAGGCCACAACCATGGGGACTATGCCATGATTGTGACAAAACCCAAATAACCAGGCCACGATCATACACTGAAGGCCACGATCGTTCTCTGCCTTTCTTCCTTCATTTCTTCACAAATTTCACCTACTTAGAAACATCACTAAAACTTCAAATTTTCTAGAATTCTTATTCTTTTATGCAACCTCATTTCATGCTAATCTAATCACCATATTGGTTACATTAAATTTCACAAAACTCTACTCAATTGATTCATTGTCATTCACTTAATCTCATCATACATAAATCCTTGTTCTTCTCATTTCCAGAATACTACATTAGCCTTTTCTTTAGCTTCAAATCTCAATTTAATTCATTTCTATAATAACCAATGATTCATGGTTTGCATACTCTAAAAAACATATCACAATCACATACATTTATTCATCAAAGTTTATTAACTTTCAACACACTTTCATACACCATTTACACTATTAATCTATCTAAAAACATCCCTATAACTGTTCATAAATTATTACCCATCATATAAACAAAAATAGGACATAAATATACCCATTTCTTCATCCATATTTCATTATATATTCAACTCCTTTAACCCATCAATCTATCCCTAATGATCATTAAAAACATTTCTATTAAAGCAAACCATAAAGCTTGATATATTACTTGCTTGTTTAACTCCAAGCTTCTTCAAGTCAGGTAAACCTAGCCTCTTCAAAGCTTACACGATCATCAACTTTCAAGGATGAATAAGTTGGGTCTTTTAGTAACAAGAAGGAGATAATGAAATCTTGAAGTAGTAATGTGAAAGATGATGGCAACTCAAAATCGTGGGTGTAGAATGTGAGAGTATCGTTAGTTAAGAGACGAAAGAAAATGAAAAAGAGGTTTTTTAGCCAAAGAAAAAAAATGAAAGACAAAGATGGTTTTCTTTCAAGTAAGAATATCGAGAGTGAGGTGTGTGGCAAGTGGCATGACACTTGTCACTTTCCACATGTCCTCCTTTTATGGTTCTCATTACCTTCTTAATAACTAGTCCATTTGTCTCCCAATTTCTAAACCAATTATCACTCAATTTTCTATGCCACTTATCAATAAAACCTAATGCCACTTGTTAACTATTTCTACTACCATTTGTCACTTATTTCTACTACCACAAATCAAATTGTCTTGCCACTTGACATTTTTCCTAGTCCAAAAATACACATAAATTTATAAATCTCTCAGTTATAACAAATAAATTCTAAATCACCAATTATAATTTATTAACCAATTTTCAAGACATAAAAATTCACAATTCACATCTTAATCATTTTAAATTGTTCATACCCTAAAAAATGTCAATTGAGTGCATATACAGTATTTGCAATGTGTACAAAAATTGTAATTCACGTGTGTGTATGATAATGCTATGCAAAAGTATGAAATGCATTTCTTAATTTCTCAACACTATTTCTCATGTGTAATCGTCTTAGGTTATAACCCTAAGTATGGAGAAACGGGTTATTACATTCATTATGTTTTCCACCTAAAATCTTTTAATGAATTGAGAGAATCCTTTGTGAGGAAGTGGAATTTTGTGCTTTTGCTTTCAGAAAGGTTGTCAATTTGGTTACTATTGATATTCGCTTATGGAAGTTTGCTCTAGTATTGCTAAAGTCCAGTTATATGTTAATTTTATTCAAAAGATATAATAATTTAAGGTGTAGATGGATAAGTTAAGATTGAATATTATAGATGTTTTTCAGTTTAATAATTTAGATTACAATTTGTGTTGAGGCAAGTTTTAATCTATTTAAAACCCTTAATATATTGCAAGCACACAGTTCATGGGTTTAATATGTGAGGTGTCGAACTAATCTAATTCTAAGTTATCTAAGGCCTAAAAAATTATTAAAATGAAAATAAAAATCGCACAGAAAAATAAACACGTGAAGATGATTGATTAGAATTAAAATGTAAAATTAACACATAAGGAATCAATTTGAGCACCACCAAATTAACAATGAAAATCACACAAGAAAGATTAACCGATTATGAGAAGGGGGATTTATCCTATCATTAAATGCTAACATGATTACTTTTAAGTTAATACAGTATTGGTCCTAGACTTTCAAAGTATGGATTACTCTCTCTCGAGTTATAATCATTAAACCCTAAATCATAACCCCTAATTGAATTATGGAATTTGCAATCTCTCAATTAACAAAAAACCTATGAATCCAATTAGATCTTAAACCTTATAATAGACTACTGGGTCGTCACACGAGATCTCTCTTCGTCTAAATTCTTGATATTACTTGATCTATTAGATTGTTTAACTCTCATTATCTAATTTAATTATTTTGCTATCAGCTCAGTCTCTCGATTTGTTACTGAAGCATACAAATACAATAAATAATCACAACAGCCAATGTATTAACATCAAAAGAAATCACATTAACATTGATTCAAGAACAAATCCCTAAAGAAGTTTAGAACATCATCATCAAATCCAAATCCATCACTATCAAATCCATCTTATACATTCAAAACAAAGAACAGTAAAGATTAAATGAAACGTCACTTAGAAGGGAAATATATTAGGAAGATAACAACACTGCAGCCCTTCTTCTTCTTCTTCCTTTCTCCTCCTTCTCTCTTCTTCTTCCTCTCTCTTTGGATCTTTCTCAAAGTGGCATAAAAAGGAGCTCCCCCTAGGGTTCTTTCTTTTCTTTATATAGTATTTTATATTTTAAGTAAACCCTAAGGTTTTTCTGAGTCCAAAAAGTCCTAAATGTCCTTTGGTAAGTCGTATTTAGGAGACTGCCTACGTTGTCTATCACGTAGGCCACGATCATGACCCATAGTGTTGATGCTAAGTTTTAATCTATTTAAAACCCTCCGAATAATGCAAGCACACAGGTCGTGAATTGCAGTACGTGAGGTGTCGATCCCACGAACTAATCTAATATTAAGTTATCTAAGGCTTAAGGAATTAATAAAATAAAAACAAAACAAAAAGTAAACACAAGAATATAATTAATGGAAAATTAATTCGTAAATTAACACGAAAAAGAAATCAACTTGAGAAACACCAAATTGACAATAGGAAAACACACAAGAGAATTTACCAAATTATGAGAGATGGGATTTTTTCTATCATCAATGCTAACATAACAATTTGTGTTATTGTGGTGTCAGTTCTAGATTATAAAAGGGACGATTCCTTTCTCTCAAGTTATAATCACAAATCCTAATTAAGTTTACTTGGTAATCATCTAATTAACAACTAAAAACATACTAAATTACCCACTAAAACATAATGCAATCTATAACTACCTTACACTCTCCCCTATTTAAATATCTGGGAGCCCCAATCACTACTTGCAAGCCTAAATTCTTTGACTTTATTCCCTTGATTGAAAGCTTAAAGACAGAGTTAATGCCTGGCAAAATAAGTTTTTGTCTATTGCAGCTAGATTGACTCTCATCATTTCAATTTTGAATAGTATGCATATCCATTGGTCTATACACTTGGTTCTACCTAAAAAGGGTCATTAAAGAGATGGATAGAATATTAAAAGCTTTCTTGTGGTCTAGAAAAATTGAGAATGGTAAGCATGCCAAGGTGAAATGATGTGGTATGACTATCCCAAAGAGGCAAGGGGGGCTTGGGATCATTCCTATTACTCAAATGCAAAAAGTACTACTTTGTCAGATGACTTGGTGATTATTCACTGACAAAAAGCACTATGGATTAAATGGGTTAATGAATGCCATTTTAGAAGTCAGAATTTCTAGTAGCTGGACAATTCTAGGGGCTCCTCATAGATATTTAATAACATGCTTAGCTTGATAGACATGATCTATGCCTATATCAAACATAGTTGGGTGATGGAGAGGATATATGGCTTTGGTTTTATAACTGGACCAACTATTGTCCTCTCATTCGAAGAACAGGTCTTTCTCGAATTAGAAATAAAATCCTTTCCAATGCTAGATTGTCTTTGCTCATCCAAAATGGTGAGTGGCTTGGAAACTTCAAAGGATTCCACTAAATGACATATTACTTTCTAAACATCCCAGCAGGGTTGAGGAAGGACAACATCATCTGGACTCCCCATTCCAGTGGTACCTTTAACAATAACTCATGTCACAAGATACTGGTTAATAATCCTAAAGTGGTTCCTTGGGTAAACATCATTTGGAAGCAAGCTTTAAATAACAAAGCTGTTGTTTTCACTTGGCCAGTGATTAAAAACAGGCTCAGAACTAAAGACAAATGATTTAGGGGATATAAACCCATATATGTTTTTTTACAAGTAAATGAATGAGAGCAAGAACCATTTATTATTTGAATGTAATTACACTAAAACAATTTGGAGTAGACTTGTGGTTATGTTATAACTACTTATGTACACATTTTAGTGGACGGAGACTTTGAATATCATCATAAGGTGTACTAAGCACGGTAGCTTGAATGATATAATTATTAAGACTACTTTTCTTACTATCATTTATTTCGTTTGGAGGGAAAGGAATAGGAGACTATACAAGGGTGTTGAAGAAAGTAAAAAGTAGCTTGCAAACCATATAGTGAACTGGGTAAGAGTTGCCATCATTGACAATGATAAACAACACTAAGTTAGTTAAGAATTGAAAGAGAACTGGTTGTTATAATGCTATATGTTGTAGATAGCACAAAAGGTTCTGTGTTCGAATCTTCCTACTTACACTCTCTCGATCGAGCCATGTTATATAGGGCTTGTCTAGTGTAGAGTATCCGATTGGCGTGATTTGCAGGTTATTGCATTAATCCAGAGGTTTACCTAGTGAGCATCTAAAAAATAGCGACTGCGGGTTCCTCCATTCCAAAAAAAAAGTATTGAAAGAATAAGTGATCCAAGTTTTTAGGCATAGTTTTACAAAATTTGTAAAAACCATAATTGTTAGTGTCTTAACTAATTTTATTTTTGGTTTTGATATTTTTTATATGGTAAGCTAGTTGATGAAAATAGCTGTAGGTAATTTGTTGTTGAACCACACCAATTTTGTTCAAGGGATATTTGGTTCAGGAGTTCTAAAGATGGCTAGGCAAGAATTGTTTGTGAATCTTTTAAAGTTGTATTTTAACCAAGTTGTTAAGTCTTTTTTAATTGTGTCAAGATTGTAGTTAAGGAATGAGTTTATGATTGTTAGGAGGCATCTATTATCTCAATGTAATTATCCTTATTTAATCATCACTTTTAACTTTTGAAATGGCTAGAATGGAGAATCAAAGAGAGTTGAACCCAGGAAGCATATGTAGAAGTATGAAATCATTCCAATTATCAAATCAAAAATTGCTTTTCTCATCATTCCTTCTTCTAAATTTAATTACTATTTTCATGAAATGTCTTAGTTTTAACATTTGATTAGTGATCCAAGAATCATCCAACTCGTTACCCGTGCTCCAAATGCACCTTTTCTTGTAGATATTTATCAGGCATCCATTTGACTTATAGCGATTCATTTTAATTGTAAAGCCTATGAATTATTTTGACAAAGATATTTTATTTTTTATTTTAATGGATCTGTTTTATATTAATGATAGAATGAAGCAAAACCTTGATTTTATCATTTTTAAACTATAGAATTAGCAAAAAGATTTAAATTTTTTATTACTATTAATCAATTTGAGTGAAATGATATGCTAATCCTTGCCTAATATAAGCTCATAAATTTTATTGGTAACATCAATAGGTCAAGCGTGCACGCACACACGTGCTCGCGCACAGAAAAAAAAAAATCCTGAAGCAGTACACCTATATACACTAATTTGCAAATTCTAATAGTAACGAATAAAATATTGACTAAAATTAAACGAAACCCATAATATTGAGCATCTCTTTTAAAATTTGAATAATCCTTCATTAAATTAAAAAGATTTTATATAATGTGTCCAATTAATCGGTTGTGAGATGAGGTTGGGGAGCAAGAACGCCCTCGTAAGATAGAACGAGGCATAAGGTAAAACAAAGAAACTAATAACGACAGAATTTTGTTACAGTGACTAATAGTGTAGGCTATTTGTATGTTGGTCCCCAACAACTTATTAAGCTTTTGAATTGAAGAATCTCTCTCTTCTCTTTTTCTGACTTATAAATACGATAACATCATGTCATTTGTGGTCTGTAAACCACCGTACCAGCTTAAGAGAGAGCTATAAGTTTTATTTTGAGCTTTCTCCAAAGGGGACAAAACAGAAGATGAAATTATCATATAGCCGAGAGAACGATGTTTCGTGAAGTGGGCTCCTCTGTCTTTCTCAGGATACAGGCAATGACCCCCACTCCTCGCATTATATAATTATATTTCATTGCCACCAAGTTTATGATACTCTCGTCTTAATGGAATTAGCTGCGACTAATGGAAGCCATGAATACGACATCATTGGTTGGTTTGAGGACATCTCGGAAAACGCCGCAGCTGTTCAGACACAGACACTTCACCGGATTCTTCAACTTAACTGTGGCGTTGAATACCTGAAGAAATGGTTAGGGGATATTAAAATCATAGACATTGATTCATGTGCCTTAGAGTCTCTCTACACTTCCATGGTGCCTCTTGCCTCCCATGCAGATTTGGAGCCTTATATTTCTAGAATTGCAGATGGGGATACAGCTCCTCTACTCACCCAACAACCTTTAACCACTCTCTCCTTGAGGTACAATGAATTATTTCTTGAAGGTCACTTTTCCTTTCGCACGAGTTTCTCGCTCTCTCTCTCTCTCTCTCTCTCTCGTCTCCCCTCTTAGACAAGTTTGTACGGCAAACTTATCAGTTTGGAATAACATGTAAAGGAATCAGAATCTAGGACATGGGATGTGGGATGTGGGATGTGGGTGACTCTTCTATTATCTTCACTCTTATGATTCTTATTGTACATCAAGTTCTGTAGGTACTAAAGAATCTTAGCAAATAAGAACTATCAACAACAGCCTTTCATCTTAATGGTAGCGTTTGTTTCCATCACGTGGGATTTGATTTTTGACTGATTTCCACTTTCTTCATGATTCCTCTCACTGACATTTTTCTGAAGCTCTGGAACAACCGATGGAAGACAGAAGTACGTTCCGTTCACTCGCCACAGCTCCCAAACTACTCTTCAGATATTTACTTTAGCAGCAGCTTACAGATCCAGGTACTTGACCATTTGAGCATCTCTTTTTCGCTCTCTTTCTCTACTAGATTATGCTTGGAAGCTCTAGACAATTTCTGCATCTTTTTCACAGTAAGCTCGTTTATCTTTTCATGGGTTGATCAGACATGTGAATGCTATTTGCTCACATCTCTCTCTCTCTGTTATTGATATATGATAATAATAGGGTTTATCCAACGAGGGAAGGAGGGAAGATCCTTGAGTTCATATATAGCAGCAAGCAATTTATAACAAAAGGGGGCCTGGCAGTTGGAACTGCCACAACCCACTATTACGCAAGTGAAGAGTTCAAGACGAAGCAGCAGAAGACTAAGGCATTCACTTGCAGCCCTCAGGAGGTTATTTCTGGTGGAGATTACAAGCAGTCCACTTATTGCCATCTGCTCCTAGGTCTCTTTTTCTCTGATCAAGTAGAGTTTATAGCCTCCACCTTTGCTTATAGCATAGTGCAAGCCCTTTCGTCGCTTGAAGAGCAGTGGAAGGACTTACGTGACGACATTAAAGAAGGAACTCTTAATTCTAGAATAACCGTGCCCAAGATGAGGGAAGCTGTGTTGGATATCATGTCTCCAAAACCATGTTTATCTTCTCGGATTGATGAAATCTGCAAGGATCTGGAAAATCTAGACTGGCAGGGTCTGATTCCTAAGCTGTGGCCAAATGCTAAGTATGTGTACTCTATAATGACAGGGACCATGCAACCTTACTTGAAGAAACTACGGCAGTATGCTGGGGGTTTGCCTCTAGTTAGTGCAGACTACGGATCTACTGAAAGTTGGATAGGGGCTAATGTGGATCCTTGGTTACCTCCTGAGAAAGTTACTTTTGCTGTAATCCCTACATTTTCTTATTTTGAGTTCATGCCACTATACAGACAGCAGCATGATTTCGATACTGCAATCATTGATGATTTCATAGAAGATGAGCCGGTTCCACTCTCAAAAGTGACGGTTGGACAAGAATATGAAATTATCTTGACCACTTATACGGGTAAGTTGCAAATTTTTATGTTTCCAAATACATGTTTTTGATCTATTCCAAATATAAAGGGTCCGTGTTTCAGTTTATGCTTAAATACTCAATCGAGTCCTTTTCCGCGACTTGTTTATGCAGGCATATAATATATATTTGATTCACACCAAATCTTCTGTGCTTACAAGAGTGTTTAAACTCTGTTCTAGTCAATTTTATCTACACATTTGTAGATCCACGTAAATGCTATTTGATTCCACCTTAACTTATCATTTCGTATTATAATTACCCGACTGTAAAAAGCTGACACAAATGTGGACTGTCCACTCTACAATCCACAAGCCAACAAAATGCTCATGTCCTTGGAGTAACTTGGTTCTTTTGAAGAAATTGAACTCACCTATCACACTTCTACCAAATCCAGAACTTCAAGATGATGAATTTTTAGTCTTGAATTTTGCTGCTTGACTTTGTTTCTTATAGCATGAAATTGACATCTTTTGCTTATTCATAAATTTAGTTATGCTCGCTCCTTTCACGTGATCTGTAATCTGATACTTTATCAACCTTGATTTTGATACCGATTCTTTGATATTTAACTCTAACATTACTTCCAAACATTTGCATATGGGAGTCAATTGAGACCCACTTTTCAATTTTCTTTGACCGTAGTCGTCTCTTTCCACTTGTGTAATTTCATTTCAGGGCTTTATAGATACAGGCTAGGTGATGTAGTGGAAGTGGCTGGTTTCCACAACGGAACCCCCAAATTGAACTATATATGCAGGAGAAAGTTAATATTAAGTGTGAACATTGACAAGAACACGGAGAGAGACCTTCAACTTGTGGTGGAGAGGGGGTCTGAACTACTAAGCCGGGGTAGAGCAGAGCTAGTGGACTTTACGAGCCATGCGAACGTGGCAAGCCAACCTGGTCACTATGTTATCTATTGGGAAATTAAAGGAGAAGTTGAGGAGGGTATTCTAGGAGAGTGTTGCACAGAAATGGACGCATCTTTTGTCGATCATGGCTATGTGGTGTCGAGGAGATCCAATTCAATTGGACCTCTGGAGCTTTGTATTGTGGAGAAAGGGACGTTCAAGAAGATCTTGGATCACTTCATTGGAAATGGTGCGGCTCTGAGCCAGTTCAAGACACCAAGGTGCACCAACGACCAAGTCCTCTTAAGAATTCTCAATGTTTGCACCATTAAACGGTTCTACAGCACTGCTTATGGATAAAAACTCAGAAATAAAAATTGAGAATGTTTTCTTTGATGGTTAGTTATGACAAGAGACTGCTTCGGACCCGAGCTTTAAGATTCAAAGATTACCATATGGAATCAAATTTGGCTTTTCTTGTTCTGCTGTATATGTATTCTAATTCTTAATTCTTTCTCTTTAATAATTATTCCTTTCAATTAACAACGAATGACATGAAAAAGGAATTGCCCATCTCTAATCCATTCTTATATTGTCCCCGAAAGAGCTTCGCTCCAAATATAACTTTACGGGCATCCAATGAAGTCGTGGTCCATATGGCGTTACTAATACAGAGTTGAGAGTTAGACAACAACGAAATGACATGCAAATATGTGAAGTTACATCATGTTTTAAAGCGTACAGTATGATTTTATAATGTATTATTTCCAATTACAATGTTTTGAAGTTAATAATACTTTCGAGGTTTTAACTATTATAGTTTTCATTTATTAAAGGTAAACAATCAACAAAAATAAACAATTATTTACTCCAAATTGTCAGTTTTAAAGATAGGATGTTACACATCGATGACGTGTTCCTGGTCTTTTAGTTCAAGATACTTAGCCATCCATGTTTGTGGAAGGTCTCATGATTATGATTATTGTATGATGCTTACGGAAAAAGAAGAAAAAATTTGTGTTCAAATTGAAGAAAGTAAGTTGAAAGATTGTAATTACCAAACCAGTAGCGATAGTTGAATACAGTCAGCTCAGCTGGTCAAATACTTGAGGATAATTGACATTTTCACTTTTTAGTCCACCTAGTCAAGCCCTTGCCGTAACAGAGATGTCCGCTGTGATCCAATCGAGTTGCACACTTTCTGACATGATTTCCTAAATGGGTCCAAACAACCTGTTAGTTTGACTTTGAAACTTGACTGATGAGCTGTGTAACACATAACCATTGGCTGTATTGTGACCCATCCCACTCTGAGAAATCAGAATTAGAGCACCTGGACCGTCAAACCAAACGGCTGCTCTCTCGTTACATTAAATTTTGATGTCTCACAATTTCAGAAGATATGCAACGGCCATGTGATGCAGCCAATATCTCCACTCAATGATCTACAAAGCAATAATGAGCCAAAAGCTAAAACATATTTAAATAGCTTGATTATATGTTATTTATTTTTAAATAAATTGAACTATTAACAAATAATTAGGAGATCTTGTTTTCTTTTTAGACAAATCTAGAAATATTTGTAACAAATAAGTGTTAAAAGCTAATCTAGACATTTGCATTATAAAAAAAAAAGTATCTCCATTATCAACCTTAAAAACTATAGCCACCCCTTTAATGTATCAAACTCATCTCAAAATATATTCATTTTTACTGGAACTAATTACCAGTTTTAGAGAGTGAAAATGAGAATCATCTTTATTTTTCATAACCTTTAAGATTTAGGATAAATATAGTTTTGAAATTCTTTGAAAAGGATAAATTACTATAGTAAAAGTTGCTTAAAGCAATGAATTAAGGGAAAAATAAAAATAAAAATATTAAAACTCTTTTCTTATTTTATAAGATGTAGATGAACTTCGGATTAGATTCACAATTGTAATGAACTTGTTTATCCAAATTTTCTATTTTTGTTGATGACATCTAGTTTTCTATTAGTATTTCACTTTTTCTTTAACTTTTCTAAAAATTTGGAATTCAAAGTGGTGAATGATGATCATTGAATAAGTATTCTTTGTCACTCAATTAAATGTGAAATTAAGTGTGAATTATACATGATTCTCTAGTGAATCCATTCCTTCTTTCTTAACTTATTGATGTATGCTAGACATAAAATATTTTTAGCACTATTTTATGGCATATTACTTATATTTTTGGATGAATTTCCAAGATTTGATATCTAATTTAAAAAGTAATGTCATTCCAGGTCTTATTTATGTCAATACATAAAAAATTAGTAAAATTAATGAAAGAATTAGATTCCACTGAAGCAATTTTAGAAAAATTAAAGAAGGATCATAAAATATGGCACCCTATATGTTGCTATATTGAGGGTTGTCCTCAAAAGTGGACGCTTTTGTTTCTATAGTGTACCATGCACATCTGTGTGTTACCCTTTGAATGAAGAATATGGTATCCTATATAGTCCGTAGTAAGTACTCATGTTGACATTGCTATTTTTGAAGAATCATTTAAAAAACAAGACATGTTACATAGATATATATTTAGGACCATATAGCTTATTAAAAGATAGGGTTTAGGGTTTTAAAGAAAATAGGAGACAGAAAAGAAAGAGTTCTTTAATCGAGAAACACTTCGAAATCTTTTTCAAGTTATTATGCATTAGTTTTGATTAAGAATATGTCATTTTTTAGGGTTAGAGGAAGATTTTAACAACAAAGCTAGCTACATACACAAAGCTAATACAGAGTTCGTAGGCAATCATTTTCATAATAGCAAAGATATGAATAGCTTAAGTAGTAAGAGATTGTTTTCTTACCTTAATATAGTTAGGGTTATAGGCTACAAGGATCCTCTCATTATGATGTGCATCATAGTTGGTAAGTAAGCTCTAATTGTTGTAGATGGACTAGATTTTTTACAATTGTGTTCCTTTTTTCCCCCTCAAAAGACCAATGATTAATGGATTTACTATCAACAAGTAATCCTAAACAACTCTTCTTAGGTTGTTTAAACCCCTAACATTCTAAGCAAGATATACATGGTGGGCTAGGCGGGATTCTTCCTCCTTTGGCTTTTTTCCTCGCTAATCTCATTAACACTAGCATAAAGTGCTCCAGCATGCTCAAGATTCTAGGAGCATCTTTGATCACTTCTCTATGACATAGAATAGTACTTTGCTTTAGTGTTTCATTTTTCTTCTCTATAAATGTTAAGTCCAAATGTTCTATTTCCCATATTTCCTTAATGGGTTGAATGAGCTTTAATTCTTTATAAGAATTCCTTGTTTGTGTATATAGACTCATTATTGTCTTTACTATAATTAGAATTGCTTTTCACTTTCCTTAGCCTCAACTTTTCATGGCCCCCTTTCTCAAAGAGTCTCTTAGTTGGCCTCCTTTCATTATTAGCTTTTGTATGGGGTCTCCATTGGTAAGTGATTGAGATTGTAAAAATTTTCAAGCTTCTACTAAAGTCCAATCTTTTAAGGTTTTAAGTAACTCTTTACTCATTTCAAATTCAATATAATTCCTAACGTAACCAATTATGCTTAATATTGCAATGTTTTGACAATAGAGCTTGCCAGGTAACTAAGGCTAGTTGTACTCCAATACTTCAAGGGATTGTTGTAAAAATTCATAAGTTTGCTCCTATCTATCTTTATGTCAAGCTTCCAATGATGAAGTATGATGGGTTTCCCATGACAATGCCAAGGACCTAGCTTGCATACTTTACTTGCATTTTTCTCCAAGCTAAAAGAAGATAGGAAGAAGTCCTCTTAGTTAATGAGAACTCTTATCTAATCTAAGCTCAATCCACTTCCTTTTCCCTATGACTTCATTGAGGGGAAAAAAGGCCTTTTCTTTACAAAGTATCCAACTAGAGTGCTTAGCCACTTTGAGGCTCTAGTGATGCAGGGACGTCTCGAAAAGAGTGGGAAAGAATTGAAAAAGAATCGACAAAGTTTGGAGAAGTTTTGTTCTTCTCGGGTAGAAAACTGGCAGCGGCTTTTAGGTCATTTTCTGGAAAAATAGAGA
>JANQAP020000583.1:6538105-6566484 GCA_026874005.2 Erythroxylum coriaceum
TAGTATGTTTTTAGTTGTTAATTAATTGATTCATGCATGTTTAGGTTTAGAATTGTGTTAATTGGTTAGATATTTATGTTTTAAGTGTTATGTGGGTTAGAGCATGCTATTGAGCATTAATTTTGTGTGTTTGAGGTGTTTTGATGTCTTTGTTAGTGTTTGATATCAGATATCGAAGAACAGAGAAGATTTGGAGTAAACCCGGCAAAGGACCCAGGGCCACGATTGTGACAGAGGCTCTTTTATCAGGACAGAAGATATCTCAGTAGGCCACGTTCGTGACTTTTGGGTTATTTCAAACTTTTGGACCGGGGTAAAACTTAGTCTTTACCCAATTAGTAAAGGACTACATAAGAGAAGAGAAATAACCTAAGAAGGGAGAGCTTCCATTTGCCATTTTAGGAAAAAGGTAAGGAAGAGGAAGAAGGAAGAGAGAGAAGGTGGATCTTCAGCTACTATTTCACCTCCAATCCTATAAGTTATTTTTTCTTCTTTTCATCTTTTATTTTGTTCATTTGATGTATGAGATGGAATTGATGATGATTAACCTTGGTTTAAGGATTTTTAAGTTCTTTTAGGGATTTATACTTGATTTAATGTTAATCTAGTTGCTTTTGTTGTTAATAATGCTGGGTGTTAGGATTCTTTGCTGCAATTGCATGCTTTAGTAATAAATCGAGAGAGTAAATCGAATTCAAAATGATTAGGTTGGTTAATGAGAGTTAAACGATCTAATAGGCCACACAAATAATCAAATAGGTAATTATACGGAGAGAAATCTCGTGTGAGGACCCAGCTGCTTATTGAAATGTTTAAGAACTAATTAGGTTATAGGTTGTTTTGTTAATCGAGAGATTACATATTCGGTAACTTGATTTAATTAGGGTTTATAATTTAGGGCTTAGTGATTACAACTCGAGAGAGACTAAACCACCCTTCCAAAGTCTAGGAATGACACTACATTAACACAAAAGTGACCAAGTTAGCATTGATGATAGGATAAGTCCCATTTCTCATAATTTGTTAATCTTCATTGTTTGAATTTCAATTTTTAATTAGTGGTGCTCAAATTTGATTTCTTGCATTAATTTTTAATTCTCATTTCAATCACTCTATATTCAATTGTTTACTTTTCTGTTTAGTTTTTATTTTCATTTTAATTACATTTGGAACGAGCAATTTGAAGAGAAAAACACCAAGAAGAAGAAATTAATGAACCTATAGTGGAAGAATTTCACCAAGAATTTGATCAAGGAGGAAACCAAGGAAACTAGTTGCCGTTATGGACTTCATGAGATCTGGTCAGTGTTGCAAATCAAAGCACGATTTGACCACTAGTTCAAAAAGCTTTATTTGAAATTAAGCCTACCCTACTAAACATGCTGCAAACAAATGTGTAATTCTATGGGTTGACTAATGAGGACCCTAATACGCATATAGTAAATTTCCTAGAAATATACGATACCTTTCGATATCATAGAATGTCGGAAGATGCCATGAAGATGAGGATCTTCCCCTTCACGCTAAGGGATAGAGCTAAGGTATGGTATCATTTGTTGAATCTCGTAAATGTCACAACTTGAGAGCAGTTGGTGCATACATTCCGAGATAAGTACTTACCTCTCACTAAGACTACGAAATTGATAAAGTAAATAACAATTTTCCAAAAAGTGATAGGGAGTCACTTTTTGAGGCTTGGGAACGATTTAAATTTTTGCAAAGGAGGTGCACACATCATAACCTACCAAAGGAATTACTGTTGCAAACCTTCTATAATGGCGCTAACCCATCCACACGAGGCACCATAGATGCGGCATCTAGTGGATCTTTAATGAGGAAGATGATTGATGAAGCAGAGGAGTTGTTGGAGGAAATAGTCAGTAATAGTTGTCTTTGGACAATGGATAGGAGTAGATAACATACAACCCTCCACGAGCAAAGTTGTTGACCCAATCATAGAAATGCAAGCTAAGATTGACAACTTTTCTTCAGCTCCTATGAAAGCAATTCAATAGAGATGTGAGTTGCGTGCAAAAGATAACAATGATATTATCGACTGCTTTCTAATGAAAAATCATAAGCTGAAGCAACTTAATTACATGAAAGTGCAGTTTGGTCGAGGAGGGGGTGAACCACCTATACTCAAACACGTACAATCTGGGATGGAAGAAACACCCAAACTTTTCCTAGTCAAACAATGTAAGAGGTCAATTTCGACATCAAGGGCCACCTAGATTCCAACAGGAAAAGCCCAATTCCACGGATGCTAACTTAGAAATTTTTTTAGATAAGCTCAGAAACATGGATGACGCTCACAAGAGCTTAGTGAGATGAATTGAACAAGTAACAAAGAACTATGTCTCGTCCATCCATAATTTAGAAGTTCAAATGAGCCAAGTGACGAATGTATTGTCTACACGAAGTATGGGAAGTCTCCCATGCAATACGGAATCAAACTCAAGGGGGCAACTATAAGCAATTACATTGCGAAGCGGAAAGGAACTCAAACAACCTACAAAGCCAAAAAGTGGACCCTATTCTGTAGAGAAAGACAATAAAAAGGAGGAAGATGTGGACATGAGTGAATACCCTCCGTACATTGCCCCTCCACCATATGCACCCAAAATTCCATACCCCTAATGACTCCATAAGAGCAAATTAGATGCATAATTTGTGAAGTTCTTAGAGAAATTGAAGACTTTGCAAATAAACCTTTTGTTTGGTGAAGCTTTAGAACATATGCCCAAGTATGCTAAAGTTTTAAATGACATATTATCGAAGAAGCATACTTGGGAAGAGAACCAATCGGTAACCTTAACTGATAACTGTAGTTCCATAGTCACCAATCAAATGCCTTCCAAGCTAAAGGATCCAGGGAGTTTCACAATACCTTATGTAGTTAGTGAATTTGAGTTAGCAAAATGCCTAAGTGATTTAGGAGAAAGCATTAATCTTATGCCTTTATCAATATTCTAAAAATTGGGGCTCAGTGAGGTCAAATCAACTGCGATGCTAATTCAACTGGCTGATCAATCTTTTAAAAGATTGTTTGGAGTGGTGGAAGAAATTTTGATACAAATGGACAAGTTCATTATTCCTGTGGACTTTATTGTTATTGATTTCGAAGAAGATAAAAACTGTTCATTAATTCTTGGACGACCTTTCATGAACACAGGTAAAGCATTGATTGATGTTCATGAAGGTAAATTGACCCTCTAGATTGGTGAAGATCAAGTGGAGTTCAATATGAACAAGACATTGAAGAATCTGAAGGAAAGCAGCGCTTGCATAAAGATTGACATTACAGATGAAAGTGTGCAAGAGCAAGTAAAAAGCTACTTTGTAGAAGTTAAATCAGTAGAAGTGAAGATAGAAAATGAAGCTGAAAAGGCAAATGAAGTTGAGTCCGAAGGAGATGTTGAAATGGGGGAGTTGGGTGCTCAAAACCATCAGGAAATATTAGTGCGAACCGAAGCACCCATCCCACCATCCAAAGAGAAACCACCAACCCTAAAGCTTAAACCTTTACCCACACATCTCTGATATACCTTTCTTGGTAAAGGTCAAACTCTACCCATCATCATTTCCAATCAATTAGATGGGGAATAAGAAAATAGGGTGGTTGAGACTATTAGGAAGTGAATGAAGGCCATGGGATGACAAATATCTAACATTTGAGGTATAAGCCCAAATGTGTGTATGTATAGGATAAACCTCGAAGAATGAAGCAGAGCTGTGAGGGAACGTCAACATCGGTTGAACTCTCACATGAAGGAAGTGGTCAAAAAGAAGGTAGTAAAGTTTTTAGATGCAGGTATCATATACCTAATATCCAATAGCAAATTGGTCAGCTTGGCACAATATATACCAAAGAAGGGAGGAATGACCATAATGGAAAGTAAAAGTGGAGAATTAATTTCGACAAGAATAGTCATGAGATGGAGAGTGTGCATAGACTATTGTAAACTCAACAAGGTGACTAAAAAGGACCATTTTCCTTTCCCATTCATAGATCACATGATAAAAAAAGTGGAAGGTCACTCATTCTACTACTTCTTTGATGGTTACTTAGGGTACAATTAGATATTCATCTACCCCGAAGATCAAGAAAAGACCATATTCACACGTCCTTGTAGTACCTTTATGTATAGACAGATGTCATTCGGGTTATGCAATGCCCCAACTACATTTAAAAGGTGTATGACATCTATCTTTGTGGACGTGATTGAAGATATGATGGAAGTCTTCATGGATGATTTCTCTATCTTTGGAGACTCTTTTGAGAAGTGTCTAACCAATTTGGACAAGGTACTCCAAAGATGTGAAGAATCACATTTAGTGTTAAATTGGAAGATGTGCCACTTTATGGTGCAAGAGGGGATAGTGCTTAGGCACAAAATCTCACAGTAAGGACTTGAAGTAGACAGAGCGAAGACGAAGATTATAGAAAAACTTCCACCTCTAATCAATGTCAAGGGCATGCGGGCGTTTCTAGGTAATGTTGGGTTCTACAATCGCTTTATTAAGGATTTCTCGTAGATTACACAACCTTTGACGAACTTATTAGTCAAGGATGTGTCTTTCCTTTTTGATAATAACTATTCATCTGCATTCAATCAATTAAAGAAGGCACTAACATCAGCCCTAATCTTAGTGCCACCTGATTAGACACTCCCATTCGAGGTCATGCGCAACGCAAGCAACCAAGCTATAAGTTGCGTACTAGGTCAAAGAAAGGATAAAAAGTTGCATGCGATTTACTATGCAAGCAAGACATTTTCAGGACCTTAACTGAACTACACGACCACGGAAAAAGAATTATTTACAGTGGTGTATGCATGTAATAAGTTTCTTCTACACCTTTTGGGCTCTAAAGTGATCATATTTACCGACCACGCAACACGTAAATATTTGTTTGCTAAAAAGGATGCAAATTTGAGACTTATTCGATGGGTGTTACTCTTACAAGAGTTCGACATAGAAGTAAGAGATAAAAAGGGATCGGAGAATGTGGTCGCGGACAATTTATCATGTCTGGAAAGAGGGGAATGTGAGATAAGTGATGATATTAAAGAAAAATTCCCTAATAAAACCTTGATACTTCTTAATAGCATAACGACACCATGGTTCGCAGATATCACAAACTTTGTCATCAATGGTAAGATCCCTTTTAACCTGTCATATCAACAGATAAAACGATTCTTGCATGAGTACACCCAATATTTATAGGATGAACCAATCCTACATAAAACTTGTGCTAATGGGTTGATAAGGCGATGTGTGCCGGAGGATAAGATGTTGGATATATTAGCACAATGTCACGAAGAATAGTATGCTGAAAATTATGGAGCAAATAAAATAGCAACTCGAGTACTCAATTGTGGATTCTATTGGCCATATTTGTTTAAAGATGCTCAAGCTTTTGTGGCACAATGTGATTGTTGTCAGAGAGTGGGTAACATCTCTAAAGAGATGAGGTGCCTTTATCTAACATCTTAGAAGTAAGTCTTCGATGTGTGGGGCATCTACTTCATGAGTCCTTTTCCATCTTCCATAGGAAACACATACATTTTAGTGGGCGTGGTCTACGTATCTCACTGGGCCAAAGTTTTGGGATCTCCAACTAATGACGAGAAAGTTGTACAGAAATTCATTAAGCAGATATTTAACTGATTTGGAGTGCCACGAACAATAATAAGCGATGGGAGAACACATTTTTGTAACAAATGTTTGATACTCTCCTAAAAAGATATGAAGTCCACCATGGAGTTCCCACTCCTTATCAGCTGCAAACGAGTGGACAAGTGGAAGTCATGCATTGAGAACTCAAACGAATTCTAGAAAAGACAGTGAATCTACGAAGGACTGGGTATTAAAGCTAGATGATGCCTTATTAGTTTATCAAACCACTTTTAAAACACCTTTCGAAATGACACCCTTCCAACTCGTATATGGTAAAACTTGTCATTTGCCTGTGGAACTAGAACATCAAGCATATTGGGCAATGAAGGTTTTAAAATTTAATTAGAAGCAAGTGGGTGAGAAATGACTTCTGCAACTAAATAAACTTGAAGAGTTTCGTTGCAATGAGTACGAAAATGCCAAACTTTATAAGGAGAAGGTGAAGAGAAGGCACGACTCTCATCATATGCAAAAGGAATTTAAATGGGAGATGCAGTTTTGCTATACAATTCGAGGTTGAGGTTGTTCCCAGGAAAACTTCAATCGTGATGGAGTGGATCGTTTACAGTCACCCAAGTATTCGCCTATAGAGCCCTCGAATTGGAAAATGCAAACAAAGAAACCTTTACGAAGTGGTCTCGAAGGAAAAGGAATTAATTTCTTTCCTTTTGGAGAACTGAAAGCACTTCCTAAGATGAAAGGTTAAGCTAATGGCCATAGCTTAGCATGTTCAGTAGTTATAATCATTTTTTTTGTAGTTAGATTTGTTTTGAATTTTTAAAAATTAAGTTTTTAATGATTTGGAATGGTTTGGATTGCTAACTCTCTTATTCCTTTAAAATCAACTATCAGATAAGGTAGCAATCCCGAGCGTCAAGTGCATTTCATTTTAGACTCTAACGCTATCACCAACTCAACTGCCATGACGAGTGCTTATACTCTAACCCTTATCTTTTCATTTCTGTCTTTATTTTGTTCTTATGTTTTTGTATTATTTTATTTTGATTCCCACCTTGTATGTTATTTGTCCTTCTCATATTGAAGACAATGTGTTATCCAAATGTAGGATGGGTTGCATTATGTGCATCATATGTTTTATTTGAGTGTGAATTTTGCATATTATATGTTAGTTTTGTTTAGGTTTGCATTATATGACTCGTGTGTATGTGTCAATAGCTAGGACTTAATGGAATATGTTTAGCTTTGAACATAATCTTTTAGGTTGCTAAGATTTAGTATCTTGTGAAATTATTGTCCTAGGTTGCTTTGGTTAAATATACATGTTAATTAGGATATGATGTTAGTTTGTTCATCCTAGGAATTTGACACATTCATTTATAATTTTATGTTAATCGAATAAGTAGCATCATTAGTATCTTTTCATGAGAATGATTAGCTAAAGAAATAAGGTAGGCAAGAAAATATAAAAAAAGTGTGTTTTTGTTTAATAAATAAATATTCTGCTGGCCCTTTTTGAAACAAATCGAGTTATGACTAGAGCTAGTAACCTGTTGAGAATGTAATATAGCTAAGTAACTAGGGGACATTCATCAAAAATGTTTGTGTTATCGTTAAAAGGATATAATGACATTCCAACCAAGCCAGTGAATAAAAATATAACCTAGTTGAGTAATCGAGGGACATTCATAACAAATGTTTGCCTTCGTGTCAAAAGGCTAGGTTCATGTTAATGAAAATGATCAAAACTAGTGTGTTGTTTAATAAATACTGATCTTTATGAATAGCGTGAATTCTCATGAAAAGCTACTTAAGCGTAGTTACAATTTTAATTGACTAACTAATTATCAGTGTGTGTGTGAGAGTGATACGAGTGAATGAATTTGACATTAAGTCTTGATTAGTATGTATATTTAGTCCAAAGTACTCAGACACAGATTTCATAAGTTAATAAGTTAGAACAACTTGAAGGATTGTGTTTGCAATTAAATTTGTTTCATGAAGTTCAATGCCATTGTATCATTATTACATATGTATGTGTTGTTGTAACACCCTTTATACGGAACCTACAAACATCCACACACATAGCAACCAAATTCCTATACACGCCTTTAAGTATACAATTTTATTCAATGCTATACAAATACACATGACAAAACTCCACAATGCCTAACATTATCATTTAACAGTAGTAATACATCTTTACACTTACATGGTAATCCAAAAGAAAACATACAATCTCCCTTCTTTATTACATGTGTAGTAATCTATAACTAAAAAAATATTCCAAAAGTACTTTTTTCTTTTATCTGTTGGCCTTGGCCCCTACAGATGTTCCCTGTAACTCACTCCTATGACTTGAACATACACGGATTAACACCCATGCTAAGCTTGAAAGCTTAGTGGCAAAAATACTTCGTTTGGATGACCACTCACAGTAGTCATCTACCAAGCACACATGTTCAGAAATATCACAACTCATATACCATAAATTCACCTTCATGAACCAAACATTGGTATTATTCAATGCTCATGTAAACAATGATGACATACCTGAGCAAAGTAAATAATGCAAAGATGCTTCAACATATTATCCCTATGCCAAAAATGAAAATTTATAAACCAAATATTGATATGATACAAATTATCTATATAAATGCACATTATCACAATTCATTATTACAATCAATATAAATGCTCATCAATACCAATTATTCATGTTGTCATGTTGTGTTTCTTATTTATGACTGTTAAGTTTCCTTTCTTTGTTAAGCCTGCACATTTTCTGTGGGTGTGGATAACGAGTGTTGTGAATATCAGAAGATATCGAACTATGGATACCCAAAGGTATCGAACTATGGATACCTAAAGGTATCAAACTGTGGATACCCGAAGATATCGAACTGTGGACACTGGTGGTGTTAAACTATAGCAGCTACACTATAACCCTATATGCATGCTCATCTATCCATCACTAAGACAATAGAGTAGGAACTGTAACATTTTCTTTAACCATTTGCCAATTTCACAATTCATATATTGACAAGTCATATGCTATACATTTCAAGTCATAAAATCTGTATCTATGTTCATACATGCAAGTCATAACTTATCACCATTAGAAAGGTGTCAAAATCACACGTGTATAATCATACTATACATATATGAGCAATACATACATAAACAAATCATTTATGTACATGTAAGTTTTCTTTGGAATGCATTATGCTCAATCTTAAATTCCAATGTTCAATCACCCAATTCACATATGGTAAATCCTATTTCATTTAGTTTTAGGTGTTTGAAAATTTTCATACATATTCGTAAAGGTACTAATGTAGTAGAAATCATAAACAAAAACATTGACTCGGTCGTGACAGACACTCTCTCCATTCATACCACTATTTGTTCCTTAATATGCATACAGAAAAAGTCAGAACTAGGTTTTAGGTGTCCTAGAAATTCTTTCCTATATGTCTATAGTTTCTATAGCATTAACAATCAGATCATTTGGACTTCTAAATCATGAGATATAAGCAAAATATCACAAGTTGCTCCAAAATAGGGGCAACATCAGGTCAACTTTTACGATCTCAATTTCTAAGGTCATAGAGCCAGAATTAAGTCAGAGTCCCTTCTAGAGATATTTAGCTCTATGTTTTAGTTTCATATACAACTAAAATGACATAATTTGGAGGTCTGTAGGCTAAGTTATGACTCAAACAAATCTTAGACAGAATTCCACCACACAATACTCTCTTGTCATATTCAACCAATTCTATGCAAGATAAAACCAAAATAACACCAAAGCAACATCCCACCAACCATTACACATCCAAATGAATCTTTACATCCATTCAATCATACACAAGTACAAAAATCAACTAACTGAAGTCCCAAACCTAAAAATTGACAAAGTAGATCTTCTATTGCCTTTCCTTCCCTTCCTCTTTGGCTTTGCTTGACTTACCAAATAGAAACACCAAATATGTACCTGTCAATCCCACTTCCAACCTTATAATTTCATTCCCTCATAAACAAAGTACGAAGAGATAAATTTGAAGAGAACATCCCTAACTTTTACTTTGATTTCCACCAATAATTGGCTTCATTTCTTACATGAAAAATGATGGGATGAAGAAGGTGAAATGGAGAGTAGAAAAATCTGAACATAGAAACCCCAAAATGTCATGCATCTACCTTCTCCATATGCCCATTCCAGAACTTTCAAGACTCACACAGATGCTTAATCCCATTGAACACACATGCTTTATTATTATTGGTCACACATGCCTTAATCCAATTGGTCCATGTGTTAACTTTAGAAAAATTGCATATTGGTCCTTCTTCTTCCTTTGCTTCTCACATTGGCCTACAATCTTATCAACTAAATGGACTCCCCTATGTCTTAATTCTATATTGTAATAAATTTCATGCAATTTGGTTAATTATTGCAGGAGTTATACCTAAAATACTAAAGATTGTTCAAAAATAGGGACAACAGCCATAACTCAACTTCAAGCCATAATTCAAAAACCTTGGAGGCACAATAAAACTTCGATTCCAGCATGAAAGTTTTAGATCTATGTCTTTAGAATAATTTTCAATTAGAATTAGCTAATTTGGAGGTATATAGGCCAAGATATGGCCAAATTATAGAGGTATGTTTATGCCAAAACGAACAAATTACACACTAACCCATGTCTTTTACATTAAGTGCCATAATGTTTCTTACTAAGATGCACTTAATCCATTATGTTCACTTCTTAATACACCCTAGACATGCTATAATACTTCAGGGTATATGTTTAGGCGCTACATTACTCTCCCCCTTAAAAAGAATTTAGTCCTCGAAATTTATACTTGTATCCCCATGTGATACATTGGGCCGGATAAAACCTTTGTCCAAAAGCTCCTATAACTAAAGCTTCAACTCTTTTAACACTATAGGAGTCATTCTATAAGGTGCCCTTGAAAGGAGCAGTACCAGATACAATCTCAATAGATAGTTCTACCCCTTTTTGGGTGGCAAACCCGATAACTCTTGTTGGAACATGTCAGGAAACTCGTTTACTACCGGTATGTATCGTAAGTTCACCTTATCCCTTTTTGAATCAAGTACTAAAGACAAATACGCCTCACAACCTTTTTTAAGCATTCGTCTTACTAGGATGACTGATATTACATTAGTCAAATGATTAGACATAATACCATGCAACACTATTTCTAAACCATCAGAACTTTGAGCACGACTGTCACAATCAACTATAGCTTGCTGTTTTGACGACCAATTCATGCCTAAGATCAATTCACATTCATGGATGAGTAAATCTATCAGATCAGTTGCAAACTATTTCCCATGGAACAAAATAAGGCAATCTCTATACACTTTATTCACATATATACTATAACCCAATGGACTAATCACATGCATATCATAGGCTAGTCGATCTACTGATAACATTCTATCACACACTCTTTGGAGGCTTAGATAGACTCGAAACCGATTGGTCTCTCCCCACCACACTATCAGTTTACTCCTCATTGGCTTCACGAGGTCTTTCCGTCTTTACCATTTATAAGAAAATAGCTACATCTATATTAGGCCAACACTCAAACCAAACCATATCACACATTACTAGACTCTTATTAGTCAGAACCACTTAAATCGTGCTTTGATACCACAAAATGTAACAACCCATATTTGGAACCCACAACCATCCATACATATAGCAACCAAATTTCTGTACACACCTTCAAGATACAATTTTATTTAATGCTATACATATAAACATTACAAAACTCCCCAATGCCCAACATTTTTATTTAACAGTAGTAATATATCTTTACACTTACATGGTAATCCAAAAGAAAACATACAATGTCCTCTCTTCATTACATGTGTAATCATCTGTAACTAAAAACATATTCCAAAAGTACTTTTTTTTCTTCTATTTGTTGGCCTTGGTCCCTACAGATGTTCCCTGTACCTCACTCTTATGACTTGGACCTACACGGATTAACACCCATGCTAAGCTTGAAAGCTTAGTGGGGAAAACACTTAGTTTGGATGATCACTCATAGCAGCCATCCGCCAAGTACATAATTCAGAAATATAATAGCTCGTATAGCATAAATTCACCTTCATAAACCAAACATTGATATTATTTAATGCTCATGTAAACAATGATGACATACTTAAGCAAAGTAAATAATGCAAAATGCTTCAACATATTATCCTTATGTCGAAAATGCACATTTATAAGCTAAATATTGATACGATACAAATTATCTATATAAATGCACATCATCACAATTCATTATTACAATCAATATAAATGCTCGTCAATACCAATTATTCATGTTGTCATGTTGTGTTTCTTATTTATGACTGTTAAGTTTCCTTTTTGTGTTAAGTCTGTACATTTTCTGTGGGTATGGATAACGGGTGTTGTGGATATTTGAAGATATTAAACTATGGATACCTGAAGGTATCAAACTGTAGATACCCAAAGGTATCAAACAGTGGATACCAGTGGTGTCAAACTGTAGCAACTGCACTGTAATCCTATAGGCATGCCCATCTATCCACCACCAAGACAATAGAGCAGACACTGTAACGTTTCATTTAACCGTTTGTCAATTTCACAATTCGTATATTAACAAGTCATATGACATATATTTCAAGTCATAAAATTTGTATCTAAATTCATACATGCAAGTCATAACTTATCACCATTAGAAAGGTGTCAAAATCACACATGTATAATCATACTATACACATATGAGCAATACATACACAAACAAATCATTTATGTACATGTAAGTTTTCTTTGGAATGCATTATGCTCAGTCTTAAATTCTGATGTTCAATCACTGAATTCACATATGGTAAATCCTATTTCATTTAGCTCTAGGTATTTGAAAATGTTCATACACATTCATAAAGGTTCTGATGCGGTAGAAATCTGAAACAAAAACAATGTCATGGTCGTGACAAACACTCTCTCCATTCATACCACTACTCGTTCCTTAATATGCATATAGGAAAAGTCAGAACTGGGTTTCTAAATCTTCTATAAATTTTTCCCTCTCTGTCTATAGTTTCTATATCAATAATAATCAGATCATTTGGGCTTCTAAATCATGAGATATAAGCACAATATCACAAGCTACTCCAAAACAAGGGCAGCATCAGGTCAGCTTTTTTGAGCTCAATTTCCAAGGTCATAAAACCAGAATTAAGGTAGAGTACCTTCTAGAGATACTTAGCTTGATGTCTTAGGGTTCCTATGAAACTAAAATGACACAATTTGGAGGTCTGTAGGCTGAGTTATGACTCAAACAATGTGACTAACTCAAACAAACCATAGATAAAATTCCACTACACAATACTCTCTTGTCATATGCAACCAATTGTATGCAAGATAACACTAAAATAACACCAAAGCAACATCCCAGCAACCATTCCACATCCAAATGAATCTTTATATCCATTCAATCATGCACAAGTAAAGAAATCAACTGAGTGAAGTCCCAAACCTCAAAATTGACAAAGTAGTTCTTCTATTGCCTTTCCTTCCCTTCCTCTTTGGCTTTACTTGACTCACCAACTAGAAACATAAAAAATATACCTCTTAATCCCATTTCCAACCTTATAATTTCATTCCTTCATAAACAAAGTAAGAAGAGATAAAGTTAAAGAGAAAATCCCTAACTTTTACCTTGATTTCCACCCAAGATTGGCTTAATTTCTTACATGAAAAATGATGGGATAAAGAAGGTGAAATGGAGAGGAGAAAAATCTGAACATAGAACCCCCAAAGTGTCGTGCATCTCCCCTCTCCATATGTCCATTCTAGAACTTTCAAGACTCACACATATGCTTAATTCCTATTAGACACACATGTTTATTATTATTGGTCACATATGCCTTAATCCAATTGGTCCATGTGTTAACTTTAGAAAAATTGCATATTGGTCCTTCTTCTTCCTTTACTTCCCACATTGGCCTACAATCTTATCAATTAATTTGACTCCCATATGTCTTAATTTTATTATGTAATAAATTTCATGAAATTTGGTTAATTATTCCGAGAGTTATACCCAAAACACTACAGGTTGTTTGAAAATAGGGACAATAGTCATAACTCAAATTCAAGCCAGAATTCAAAAACCTTAGAGGCACCATAAAACTTCGGTTCCTTCATAAAAGTTTTAGATATATGTCCCTAGATTAATTTTCAATTGGAATTATCCAATTTGTAGGTATAAAAATCAAGATATGGCCAAATTACAGAGGTATGTTCATGCCGAAACGAACAAATTACCTACTAACCCATATCTTTTACATTAAGTACCATAATT
This sequence comes from Erythroxylum coriaceum, assembly GCA_026874005.2. NCBI lineage: Eukaryota > Viridiplantae > Streptophyta > Magnoliopsida > Malpighiales > Erythroxylaceae > Erythroxylum > Erythroxylum coriaceum. The sequence continues at coordinate 6,552,113 of JANQAP020000583.1, forward strand.
TCTCTTATTAAGATTCACTTAATTAATTATGTCTAATTCTTAATACACCCTAGATATGCTATAATACTTCCATGGTATATGTTGGGGCATTATAATTGTTGTTTGGCGTCTTTATGTTTTTTTTTCACTTGAGGACAAGCAGAAGTTCAAATGTGGGGATGTGATAATTGTAGGTTGCATGATGTTTTAATAGGCATTTTAGTATGTTTTTAGTTGTTAATTAATTTATTCATGCATTTTTAGGTTTAGAATTGTGTTAGTTAGTTAGATATTTGTGTTTTGAGTGTTATATGGGTTAGAGTATGCTATTGAGCTTTAATTTTATGTGTTTGAGGTGCTTTGATGTGTTTAAGATTAGATATCGAAGAATGGAGAACATTTGGAGGAAGCCTAGCAGAGGACCCAGGGTCACGATTGTGGTAGAGGCTCTTTTAGTAGGTCATAATATATAAGCTATTTTAGTAGGCCACGATCATGGTTTGCACAAGGAAAGACACAGAATAGCCTCCCGAACTTAATTTTTTACAGGTTATTTTGTACTTTTGGGTCCGAGTAAAACCTAATTTTTACCCCAATTAGTAAAAGACTACATAAGAGAAGAGAAATGACCTAAGAAGGGAGAGCCTCCATTTTCCACTTTGGGAAAAAAGTAAAAAGAGGAAGAAGAGAGAAAAGAAGAGAGAGAAGGTGGAGCTTCAGCTGCTTCTTCAACCTCCAATTCCTCCAAGTTATCTTTTCTTCTTTTCATCTTTTATTTTGTTCATTTCATGTATGAGATGGAACTGATGATGATTAACCTTAGTTTAAAGATGTTTTAAGTTTTTTTAGGGATTTATACTTGATTTAATATTAATCTAATTGCTTTTGTTGTTAATGATGCTGGGTGTTGTGATTATTTTTTGTGATTGCATGCTTTGGTAATAAATTGAGAGAGTGAACCGAATACAAAATGATGAAGTTGGTTAATGAGAGTTAAACGATATAATAGGTGACATAAATACTCAAATCGGTAATTATACGGAGAGAGATCTCGTGTGAGGACCCAATTGTTTATTAGAATGCTTAAGAATAAATTAGGTTGTAGGTTGTTTTGTTGATCGAGAGATTACATGTTCGGTAACTCAATTTAATTAGGATTTATGATTTAGGGCTTAGTAATTACAACTCGAGAGAGAATAATCCACCCTTCGAAAGTCTAGGATTGACACTGTATTAACACAAAAGTGACTAAGTTAGCATTGATGATTGGATAAATCGCCTTATTGATGATAGGATAAATCCCCTTCCTCATAATTTGTTTATCTTCCTTGTTTGAATTTCAATTGTTAATTGGTGGTGCTCAAATTTGGTTTCTTGTATTAATTTAGAATTCTCATTTCAATCACTCCATATTCAATTGTTTACTTTTCTGTTTAGTTTTTATTTTCATTTTAATTACCTTTTTAGGCCTTAAAAATTAGGATTCAATTAGTTCACTAATTCCTAGTAAGATCGACACCTAATATACTACACTACGACCTATACGCTTGTAAAATATTGAGGGTTTTACAAAATTAAAACTTGCTTAACATTACTATTAAGTTGACCTCTTAGAGAGTTGTGTTTTGGTAGTGTTTTTCTCTTATCTCTTAATTAATAGTATCATAAAACATTATTTAGAGGTACATGATGGAGGACCTTCTATAATATAAAGATCTCTTTGATCCTATTGATGTGGATAAAGCTGTCAAGGATAATGTTCATTCGAAACCTGGAAAGATTTCTGATAGAGAATGGGAGAAGATGACATGAAAAACTCTAGGCATGATTCGATAATGGATTGATTGAGCATTAACCATGTGTCTCAAGAGATAAATCCTTTTAAGCTGTGAAAAAAGCTAGAAGGACTCTACAAAAAGAATATTGCCATAATAAGACTTCTTTAATTAAAAGGTTTCTAAATTTAAAGTTAAAAAGTAGGAAATCTATGTCGAAACATTTGAGTGATGTCCAGGATATAGTCAACAAGCTTATAATAATGAAGATCATTCTTGATGATGAGCTCCAAGACTTTTCCTTTTGAGTTTGGTACTGGATAGTTAGGAGACGATGGTGGTGACAATTAGCAATTTAGCTTCTAAAGGTGTGCTCTCTTTAGATGTAATTAAAGGAAGTATGTTCAATGAATACAACAGAAGAAAGGATATGGGAGTTGACAATGTGTAGGCTCTCTTAGCAAAAAGCAGGGGAAGGGACAAGAGCAGGGGTCCCAAAGGGTGTGGCAAGTCTAAGAATTGATCAAAGTCCATAAGTGACAAAGACGAATGACATGCCATTATTACGATAAGCCAGGACACATAAAGAGGTTTAACTATAGATTGAAGAGGAATAAAAAAAGAAATATCATTAAAATGATGGTGATGATAAGAGTACTGTTACAACTGTTTTGAGCACGGATGAAGAGGTATCCTTAGTTCGTGCAACAAGTGATTGCATTCATATTAGTGATTCAGGTTCTGGGTGGCAAATTGACACAAAATTCTTGTATCATTATGTTCTAAAAATGGAGTATTTCTTAAACTATAAGAACGGAGACTTTGGGAACGTAAACATGGGTAATCATAGTTTCTTTAAAATTGTTAGTATGGGTGATATCTGAGTTTAAAAAAATGTCAGATGTTTGTAGATCTTGAGAGATGTATGACACATTGCCAATTTAATGCTGAATCTATTATTCACAAACATGTTAAATCAAGAAGGATTCAAGCATATTTTTAGGGATATGAAGTGGAAGCTATCTAAGGGAGCAATGATTGTTGCTTAAGGAGAGTTATACTACACATTGTATAAGACACACTTGAAGGTGTATGGTGGTGGAGATGCATATATAGTCGAAAAGGAAACTTCTCTAAATCTATGACATCGTCACTTGGGGCACATGAGCGAAAAGGGAATAAAGTTTCTAACTGGTAAATCCCTTATGCCAATGAAAAACTCTTTACCCCTTAATCCTTGTGATCATTATTTAGTAGGAAAGCAACATAAAGCCTCTTTCAAAAAACAATCGACAAGGAAGATAGAGATATTGGGGTTGGTGCATTCAAATTTATGTGGCGCTATTGAGGAGGAATCATTGGGAGGTGACAAATACTTTGTTACATTTATTGATGATGCTTTAAGAAAGACTTGTGTATACATGTTGAAAGCTAAGAGTTAAGTATTTGAAACTTTCTATATTTTCATGTTATGATAAAAAGGGAAACTGGAGGAAGTTGAAGTGCCTACGAACAAATAATGGAGAGGAGTATACTTCCGAGGTGTTTGAAGAATATTGTACATCATATGGCATTAGACATGAGAAAACCAAACCAGGGACTCCATAGCATAATGGAATCACTAAAAGGATTAGCAGAACTATTATGGAGAAGGTTTGTTGCATGCTAAGAATGTCCAAACTGTGGAAAATATTTTAGGGTGAAGCAATTTGAACTACATTCTATTTAATCAACTAAGCTCCCTCTGTTTTGTTAAATTTTGATATTTCTAAAAGAGCATGGACTAGTGAAAATCTTACCTATCATCCTCTAAGAATGTTTGGTTGTAAAGTATTTATGCACGTACCCAAGGATCATACACGAAAGCTTGACTCAAAGGCAATATCTTACATCTTTATAGGCTATAATGATGAATAGTTTGGCTTCAGAATCTGTGATCCAGAGAAGCAAAAGTTGTTCAAAAGTAGGGATATGTTATTCTAGTAACACGAGAAAGGTGTTGATCTTTCAAAATAAGATAAGTTAACTCACGGTAGCTCATCCTATGATATCATTAATTCTTCTCCAATACTGAGCAATTTGTAGGTGAAGGAGATGAAGTGTGTGAACAAACACACATTGATGGTGATTAGATACAGTATGATAATGATGAGCTATATAAATCACATCTAGATAAGGCTAAAGATGAAACTATTAAAGATAATGAGCAAGCTGAGCAATCACATCCAATAACTGATGAAGCATAACTTTGAAGGTCGAGACGGGAGGCAAAGCCTTCTACTCGATATCTGAGTGCTGAATATCTATTGGTTACTACAGAGGGGGAGCTTGAGAATGTGCAAGAAGTTTCATCTTATGATGACAAAGATCTCTAGCTCTCAGCTGTAAAGGAAGAGATCAACTCTCTAAAGGAGAATGATACACATGAGCTTATGAAGCTTCCAAAAGACGAAAAGGCACTAAAAAATATGTTGGTGTTTAAGATGGAGAAAGATGGTGACAAGCTGGTGAAGCACACGAAAAGACTAGTAGTGAAAGTGTTCAGTCAAAAAAGGGGTAAGATTTTAGTGAAATCTTCTCACTAATGGTTAAGATGACCTCAATTCAAACAATTTTATGTTTAACTGCCTGTTTAGATCTTGAAATTAAACATCCAGATGTTAAAATAGCCTTCTTGCATGGAGATTTAGAAAAGGAGATATACATGGAGTTGCCAGAAGGTTTCAAAGCTAAAGGAAAGGAGAATCTAGTTTGCAAGTTAAAGCAATGTTTATATGGGTTGAAACAAGCTCCAAGTCATTAATATTAGAAATTTGATTCTTTTATGACATATTATGGTTATAAGAAAACTTATGTCAATCTATGTGTGTATTTTAAGAACTTCACAAGTAAGAAATTCATCATTCTTCTTTTATATATTAATAATATGATGCTTGTGGGTCAAGAAGTTTGTAGAATCCAAAAGTTGAAGGTGGATTTATCTAAATCTTTTGATATGAAAGATTTAAGATTTGTAAAGAAAATTTTAGGCATAGAGATAACCTAGGATAGGAAGAGTAGGAAAATATGGTTTTCATAGGAAAGGTATATTGCATAGGTGCTAGGAAGGTTCAATATGAAGCATGTCAAATCAGTTAGCACACCACTAGCACCTCATTTCAAGCTGAGCAAGCGTGCATGTCCCTCAATAAAAAAGGAGAAAGATGGTATGTCTTATATTCCATACTCATTCGTAGTAGGATCTCTGATGTATGCTATGGTGTGTACAAGACCAGATATTGCACAGGTTGTTGGATTAGTGAGCAGATTCTTGTTTAATCCAGGAAAGACTCACTGAGAAGTAGTGAAATGGATCTTAATATACTTAAGAGGTACTTTAAATGGAGTTTATGTTTTGATGATCAAGAGTCAATTCTAGAAGGTTATAAGGATGCATATATGGCTAGAAATCTTGATGGAAGAAAATTTACTTCAAGTTTTCTATTCATGTTTACAGGGTAGCCATTTCATGGCAGTCAAAGTTATAAAAGTGTGTAGCTCTATCTACAACTAAAGTAGAGTATATAACTGCTGTGGAAGCCAGTAAGGAGATGCTTTTGTTGAAAAGATTCCTTCAAGAGTTAGATGTGAAGCAAGAAAATTATGTACCATTTTGGGGTAGTCAAAGTTTTATTGACTTTAACAAAAACACTATGTATCATTCCCGCACAAAGCATATGGATGTCAGATATTATTGGTTGAGATATGTGATTCATGAGCAACAATTGTTGTTGAATAAGATTCATATGAACTTGAACGGTGATGATATGTTGACTAACGTAGTTCCTAAAAGTAAACATGAGCTTTATAGTAAGCTAGCCAAGATGACTCTCGACTAGCTATTGAAGCATAACATGTCTTTCCCATAATTGGGCTAGAGGGGGAGATTGTTAAATGTTTGGCTCTATTTTAAGACTTTTAATGATCATAAACACCTTCATAATTTGTACGAATAATAAACAAGTGAAGACAAGATGGACAAATCTCTTTTGGGGAGAGACACAACTATGTAGGGTGCTACACACCCATGTCCTTAACTTACACAATCGTGTATATTAATTGTGTAAGTACATATACCTGTGTAGAGTGACACACACACGTATCTTATCTTATATGACCATGTGCATCAATTGTGCAAGTCTCTACAACTGTGTGAAGGAACGTGTGAAGAGTGAAGACATACACAATCGTGTATACACTCGTGTACATAACATACATGACCATGTGTGACAACCATATAACTTTTTACAGCCATATATGTCCGTGACTCAAGTGACACTAAAAGAGACATAGCCACTCACACCACTATGTATATGACCATGTATGTTTCAGAAAACCTACTTTGGGATATAAAAGAGGAAAAGATATAGGTTTTTTCATTGGGAGCTGCAAAAACACCAAAGAGGGAAAAGAAAATAGAATGAGAACAAATAGTTCCTTGTTCTTATCCTCATTTGATTGATTTTAGGATTGGGTTGTGAGTTCGTTGATTTGCACATCAACTTTAGTTTCAACCTTGAATCTTTGTGAGACAACTTATTATTACGGGGTGAGAGATTAAATCTTGTAAATCATTATTTGTGGTTAATGGATTTTCTTGTCGATTTTTCACGTGGATTTTTCATGTACTTTGAAGGGTTTTTTTATATAAATCTCTGTGTTCACTTCTTTATTGAGTTTTTATTTTCATATTGATATTATCTTATTAAACTTGACTAAAGTGCTTTGTTGTTTCTATTAATTTGACCTCTTACAGAACTATGTTTCTGTTATGTTTTTCTATTATCTCCTAACACTAAATAGGTTGGGGAAAGCTGGAACTACCAATGACAACAGTAATCTTGGTAGAAAGTACTAACTGTATTAATTATAGAGATGTACAAAACACGTAGTTGTTTTAGGAATTATGAGATATTATAGTTTCATGACTATTATGTTGAACAAAATAATTGAGCCCTCATTCCTCCCTTTACTGCCTACCACCTCCTAACTCTTAAGGAACTTCAGTAAGAAAGTCAAAGAAATGAATATCATAAGAAGTTATTAATAGTGATGTTATAAATGGTGGCAAGAAGGGGAAGCACAAGAGGAAGAGTCAAAAAAGAGAGGAGAAGGTTAGAGGCAACAATGAGAGCATTGCATTGTTCACTTATTTTATTTTAGAATTAAGATACAGTGACAACGTGGAGGAATAGGAGGTGTGTAAGGGTTAATGCAAAACGATTGAATAATGCAATATCACATTTAGGCTTTGAGTTGGGTTGTTCCCTAGACTTCGAGATCAAACATAATTTAAAATTTAAAAATAAAAATAAAAAATAAATTTGATTCAAAATTCAATTAATATAAATCAAATTCATTATTTCATATTTATCAAAATTGATCAAAAATGTCATTCTTAAACCCACGTCATACAACATTTTTACAGCTCATTTTTAATATTTTATTAATTAATATAGAAAAATTATAGAAATAATTGAGATATTTTATTTTAAAAATATTTTATAAAATTAAAATAAGACATAAATTCAATTAAATAAAATTTTGTTGAATTTTAAAATTAAAAGCAAAAACACAACCAAAGTTAACTTTTCCAATTCTCAATAAACTATATCAATCCCTTTTATAACTAAGGTTATTGTTACTACCACTACTCCCTAGTCCTGCGAACTTTTTTGTCCCAACTCGAGGCTCATTCTCACCCCAACTTCCCATAACACAACATTTGGACTTTCTAAGTAATATCTTTAAAAACCATTGAAGCCTCATAGCCTTCTTCACTACCTAAGAATCAAGCTTCATTACTGTCCAGAGTCATTCCTAAAATTTTATAAGCCCTGTCAAAGTAATTAGAAGGACCTTAATAAATTGACAATATACAAATGTGTAAACTTTAAAAATATATTTTATTATTAAAATTTAATATCCATACATAAATGACTCAATTTATAAGTCTACATACTAAACAAAATATTAAATGATCATAACCACAACTAATAACATCTTGCAAATGTCAAAAAAAATAAAATCACTGAAAAATATTATCAATAACAACAAAATAGCAGTAACAACAATATCATATTGCAAAACACTAAGAGAATTGCACTAACAAGCACACAAATGATCATGATTTATAAAAAAACAATTTCTTTGTATATTTCTAGATGTAAAATCATTAATAATAATATAAAGATCAATATTGTCTAGCATATTCTTCTCGATACATAAAATAGCCAAACCATTCAACCTTTCTTGTGACTGATGACCTCAAGTAGGTTTTTAGTAATTTTAACTTTGATAAACTTCTCTCAGCTGATGCTACAGTTACAAGTATAGTTAATAGAATTTGATAATTAATTGAAATATTTGGATAACAATCTACAGCTTTAACAAATTCTAAAATTTCAACTGATAACATTAATTCATTTGGAAAAGTCATTTGCAACATTTTTAATTTAGAAAAGAGATCATCTAAATCCACATATGATATATTATCATGAGAAAATTTTGTTGTAAAATTAGTGTAGCATTCTCTTAATTTGTTATCAACCAAGACCTCAACTTCTTTGAATTAAATAAAAATACAAAAATATTTTCAAATGTCATTAATTGTTCAAATTTATTCTTCAACGAAGCTATAAACTCTAAAAGAATACTCAATTGACTGTATTTCTCCATCATGATCATTTTTCATCAAATTGTCTTTTCCTAATAATACAACCTTTAGTTGGAAATGTAGACTCTGCATTCATCTCATGTGGAAGATATTTCATAACAAAAACTATTCTTATCAAAACTTGTCTCCAACATTCTTTTTCCTTTACGATTTCTTATCACAAATCTTTATCAATTGTTTGATTTTTTGCTCAATCTTACTCTCAATTCATTCCAAGTTCTCATATTAGTCATACACTCAATGCTATTCTCATATTCTTTGAGTCTCTTACTAAGATGCTTCTATTATCTAAATCCATCATTTGCTAATGTACTTTGTTTGCTATTAGATTTAAATAACTTACGACAAAAACAATATACTTTATCTATATGATTAGGGTAAACCAACCATTTTCTATCGATAATCTCTCCATTACTCAAATTTCTCGAATAATAAGAATATGAAAAATGTCAAGAGGTATTGTCTAAAGGAAACGCAAGATTCAATTCTCTTACAAGCCTTTTTCAACTAAAATGTCCCTAACTTTATTATCAAGCTTATCCTAATTTCTAGGATCGTAAATATCCAATATGGGGATTAGTTGCTCGTCTGCCCTTAAATTTTCTAAAATGGATGCATTTTGTACATGATCATGCTCACTCAAATTACTAATATCCTCATGAATATAAATCTCATGACTTAAATTTTCTTTATGTTGTTCAAAACTTCCTTCACCTAATTCCTCAAGATTCTTACTAGAGAAGCCTAAAAGCACTTGTATGGAACTGGAAAAAGTATCTAGGCATAATAGAACACCAATAGCTCGACAATACAAGTAAAACCTTAACTTTTCCTTTCATTGAATATAAATTTTTATTTTCTGTGAATAGTATTTTTGGATGAATAGTAATTTTTTGGGGACCCAACCCTAAGAAAAATTAAAAATATCTAGAATATGTATTAGACTCTAATGATAGTGAAACGAGCCAACAAAAAGTCTGATCAAATTGGTTTCAGGAGTTTTGAAAGTTTAGGACTAAAATGCCCTTTTTAGAAAATAATGGGTAGTGATGATTTAAAATTCATTCAAAAATTTTTTAAAAGCATCCAATCAATAAATATTGACCCTAATTAGAGTATTTTATGGTCAATTTGATGATAAAATGGTTACCAAATATTTTCAAATTTTAATTCAATTAGTTGGTGAATCAAACTCATTAAAGGGCAATTTGGTCTTTTTACACAATGTTAGTGGATTAATGAGTCATTAGTGATGATCAATTAGTGAGTGACATGTTTAATGCACTAAAGGAGTATAGAAAGCAAAAATTAAGACAAATTGCTTCATTTGGAGAGTGATAACCGTGAGAGCAAAAACAAAAAAGGAGAGAAGAGAAACAAAGGTGAACGTCAGCCAAGAAGAAGAGGAAGAAGAAGGGTACCATTTTTTATGGATTTGGAGTATGATTTGGAGAAATCTTGATCAAGACTAAGTGCTTACCAATTACCCAAAAGATTGAGGAAAAAAGTGGTAAGTTTTCCTAGCTAAGCTATTAGTTTTGTGGCTTTTGATGTGGGATGGATTTATTTGAAATCAATGATGGCTTTTGACTTGCCATTGAGTAGATAATGAGCTTGGAAATATTTAAGGGTTGAAAGCAAGAAAGTAAACTAAGAAATCAAACTTGAAAGAATCGACCATGGCTAAGGTTTCTAGTGTGTTATGGTCCAAAATTCTATTTTGAAGTTTTATGATATTCATAGTATGGTTTTGATGCTAATGAAGTAAAGAAATAAAAAAGAAATGATTTTGAATTAGTTTGATTCCATTTCACATAAGTTTGAGGATTTTTATGGTTAGATGATTAGGAATGATATTATATGAACTAAGTGATGTTATTGGTTTTAAAACATGAATTTGTGATATGATATGTTAAGAAAATGGAAAGATAATTGATGTGTATCATATTTGGTTAAGCTAGAAAATTGTTGGAGAAAATTGTAATTTTTAGTTTGATGTGTTTAGATGATGCTTGACATGGATCTTAGGTGAATTAATGAAGTTTGATTATGATTATGGTGTTAATAAGCTAAAATTTTAAGGTAATTATTATGAAAAATCAAATGGAAAAAGTTAGCATTAATAGCATTACATATTTGGCCATATGGTGAATTAATTGGGTGAGATATCGTTTTGAAGAAATTGATAAGTCAGAATGGGTAAAAGATAGTATTTAAGTAATTTTCAAAGTTAGACTTTGAAATGGAAAAAATAGATTAGCTTACGAAAGTTAAAGCGGAAATACGATTAACGTACATGTTATGCGATTAAACAATAATCTCGAATTTGGTTAAACCGAATATATAGTTTTAATGCCTTATTTCTATATTTGGAAATAAATGCCTAAGCGAAATACGATTTGTGTAGGTAAAGGAGACACACTGAATGCGTGAGTGCCTTTGGCGATAAATTTACATAACAATGATTGTATTTAAATTGTTTTATGTGAATAAATTCTTTGCAAAAGATTTGATGGCGTGTGATTTTTAAATTATGCATTAAATTGTATGATTATGATTTTTATTAGTATTATAATTAATGTATAATTCTCCCATAATTGATTTCAAAAAGAATATGAGTCATAAATGTTTGAATTGCTTTTTATTTATGAAGTGGCTTAAATTCTATGCCAAAAGTTAAGGTACTAAGGAAAAGGATTTTTAGCCTATGGTACACTGTTAGGTTTTATATGTGTTATTATATTGTTCAGAGTATTCCGATTGTGCATGGCAATGTCTGGGGGGCATCAGTCACTAATAGCTAGTGGTATTGTGTCTGTCAGTAGTCTAATGAGTCGCCCTTTGTACGTATGGAGTATATATAGTGCAAGCTAATATTGTTATGGGTAAGCGATTTAGAACCAGCTCTGTAACTACGGATATATATATAGTAATTAACCTAGTGCGGGTAAATGATGTAAAACCAATTCCGTAACTAATGGTTAAATTGAGAAATTTGGTTTCAGGAAGCATATATGTTTTATATTAGCATTATACGATACGAAATGAAATGAATTTTTTTAAGGAGGTTTAAATTGTTAAATATGATTTGCATAGAAAAGTCAACACTCACTTGTTTAGTTCACACTCTATTTTCTGTTTTTAAAATGAGACCTCCTAGGTGAATGTTAAGGGGCTTCAACAGCAGGGACTCTACCTTTTAAGTAGTTAGCTTCGTCATGTGTTGCTATGTAGGTATTTTTGCCTTGTAAAGACTTTTGAGAACAATTGCATATCCATGAATATGTTTGAAATGTATTTTTGTGTAAAGAAAGCATGTATATAAATGTTTTTAAATTAAATGTATGAATATGTTTAGCCTTTTTAAAATCAATTGATTTGATTATTGAAATTACTTGTGAGTTGACTTGAAGTCCAAAATTTATAATTGAGAAATTGGTGTGAGTATAGAAGTATTTTGAACTTTTACAAGGATTTTGAAATTTTTGGGCATATCAAAATGCAGTTGTTATACTGTCGAAATTTTTAACAAAATGATTCACACTAATAAAAAAACTCTATTGTTTACATTTATTAATGTTGAGTTAAAGCTTTCCGATAAAAAAGGGTAATAAGCTTAGCTCCAAGGGAACTTTCCAGTTGGATTAGATATCGATTGGAGGGCCACCGTGGGGTGCCAGGCAACCCACCTAGTTGTTTTAAGATAGCAGCCTATCAACATCACAAAGATATATTAATAGTATTATATCTGTGACAGAGGGAAAAAATAAAAAGAAAATTTTAATATTCTATGTTAAAAATGAAAAAACAAAGTAAATTTTTATGATAGAGAAAGTTTCTAAAAATTCAAGAAGTTAACATACTTAGGAGAAAAAAGAGTAAATTATATTCTAAGTTATTATCTATTTTAAGTTTGCCAATCCAAATATTATCCTATTCAGTAAGTTGTTGAAATGATTAAATATTATTTGTCAAAATGTTAGATAAAGGTCTAAATTATTAAATCAAATATTTTCAGTAGTTTTTTAATTTAATTAACGTTAGTGATGTTTTAATAAAAAATTTTCTTTAACGAGAATTAACATAATGGTAAATGTACTATATCATATCAACTATTTATGGTATTATTTAATTATCAAAAAAAATTTATTATATTTTAAATAATAAAAATTTTCTTTTATGGGAATTAACATAATGTTAAATTTAGTATATCATATCAACTATTTACGGTATTATTTAATAGTCAAATTATTTTTATTATATTTTATTAAAATTTAAGTAAATTTAATCTTATGTCTATTTAAATAAATATAAATAGAATAAAAAAGAATAAATTTTGTTACACTTAAATAATAGTTTGCAAATAAATAGAATAAAATAACAAAGTCAAGAACTAATGCATTTAATTATATATATTTTTGAAGTGGGTTATATACAATTTATTCAAGGATTTAGAGAGTGCTAAAATGTAAATAAAATAAACTTCAATTTTATATATAATAAATTTAGGGATTTAATGATAATATCATATAAGAAAAGGAAAAGGTCTGCAAGCAAATAGATGAATGTCGCAAACCCCCCTCCAGGCCTGCTATTATTACTAATAAATAGTACATGTAAAATCTAAACATTGTGTTAGTACTATTAATAAATGCTTTAAATTTAGTATAGGGTACTTAATTTAGAAATTATTAATAGTAGGATAATTTAATTATGAACTTTTCAAAATCATTATTATTTAATTATCCTTATAGTTTTATATAATTTCAAATACCACAATTGTACCTAAAACAATACTAAATATTAACTAATCATACAATAAAAAATAATTGTTATGTTAATCGGTATAAATTACAAATATAGACAAATTCTAGATCTATGGAAAATTTTCTTTTATATAATATTATCAAATTTTATAAATACTCAGTATTCTTTATACATCATTTTTGTTTATGCTAAGTACATATGATTGATAAAAGACTTCGACCTCATAATATCATTTAATATTAACTCTTTGATTTAAAATATTAATATCATGTTCATAAATTATAAATTAATTATAATATATTTAATTATTTAATAAGCTAAAAATATATAAAAAATTAAAAATTTTAACTTTAAATTATCACTCACAACTCAAAAGTCAGAACCATGAAAATTTTTTGTTGTTAATTCTTGAATTGAAATATCCTAGAAGCATACACTGATGAAATTAAAAAAATTAAAAGGTAAGAAATATACCCCAATGCTTAAAAGAAAATTATAGAAACATAAAGTTAACGTTAACTTTTGAAGTTAACGTTAAATTTGAAAGCTAAAAAATTCAGCTTCCTTTCTTAATAATATTATCGCCACCTGAGAAATTTCAGCTTCCTTTGTTATTAATTTTATCGCCACCAAAGAAAAGGAGATTGTCTCTTCAACTTCTCTGACAGCCATTAATTATGAATTTATGACCTTCAACGATGGAATGGAATGCTGGAATGTTGCTTTGAGAGTAGGTCCCTTATAAGGGTGGCCCTTGAGCCAGGAGCTCAAATCCTCATGCCACCAACTCTGTTTCAACTATGTGTTACTCTATCTTAACCATCCATTTATGCGGGTAGAATGAAGTGATACATGATTAGAACAGGATTAATGACACAGAGAATCTCATCTCTTGAGCCGGTGCCCTTCTTACCCTTACCTGTAGAGTTGGGGTTTATTACTACCCATACTTCTCACGTTATGACTTGCATATATTTGATTGGGCACAGCCGACTCGTTCTTGACATGACCACACAAATTCTAAATTGAGGGGAAAAATTCTTGACATTACCAACAGCCTAACGTTATGTTTGGTTCCTGTCCCCGTTAATGGGGACAGAAGACAAAACATAAAAATCCTGTCTCCATCGCATGTT
>JANQAP020000583.1:6659176-6670700 GCA_026874005.2 Erythroxylum coriaceum
GTTTTAAATAAAATGGGCCAATTTGAGTTGTCACCTTTCTGTACTTTATGTTTCATCGCTGAAATGTAATATGTTTCATTTTCAGTTTAAGTAGACAAAATGTAAAAAAAAAAAATTATACCGAGTTTTTAAATGTTAAGTGATGTGACACGCCACCCTCAAGAGGCACGGATTCGGATATCACCATCGGTATCGGGTTCGGGTCCAGCGGGAATGGGGTGTTACAGTTTTGAAGAAATTTATAAGTTAGAATGGTAAAAATATGATTCTAAGTGATTCTTGAAGTTAGAATTGAAAACAGAGAACAATAGGTTAGCTTTCGATAGTAAACGGAAATAAGATTAGCGTACCTGTTATGCAATTAAATACTAATCTCGAATTCGGTTAAACCAAATTTATAGTATTAATGTATTATTTCTGAATTTGGAAATAAATGTCTAAGCGAAATGCGCTTGTGTAGGTAAAGGAAGGGGATAGAATGCGTGAGTGTACTTGGCGATAAAGTTGCTCAACGGTGAGTGCATTTTAAATGTATTTTATGAAAATGTTTATATTCTATCGTGAAGTGAATATGGATTATGAGTTTTATACGAATGATACATTATAAGTGAATATTGCTAGTAAAATTTTATGTTTTTATCAATATATTAATTGAAATTTGAAAGTTAAATCTTATATGATTTGAGTTTATATTGAGATGATGTTATTAGTTGATAAAAAGGAAATAATTTTAAGCCTATAGTATGCCGATAAGTTTTATACATATTAATATACTAGTGTATAACAGTTAACCTAATACGGGTAAGCAATGTAGAACCAGTTCTGTAACTAATGGTTAACCAGTTGCTGGTAAACGATGTAGAACCAACTCCATAACTACCGGTATAGAGCAGTTAACCTATTACAAGTAAGCAATGTAGAACCAGCTTCGTAACTAGTGATTGACCAGTTGCGGATAAGTGATGCAAAATCAACTCCGTAACTACTGATGTATAATGGTTATCTTAGTGCGGGTAAGTGATGTAGAACTAGCTTCTTCACTAGTGATTAAACAATTGCGGGTAAACGATACAGAACTAGCTCCGTGACTTTATGCCTGAGAGTACCATATTGCGAAGAAGTTAATGATAGGCTATATCATGTAAGAAATTCATGACATTTTTAATGCTGCCACTATTTATTTGAAAACGATTTGAGAAACTTGATTTTAGGAAGCATATATGTTTTATATTAGATATTGAATTATGCAAATTGATATGAGTTTGTTTTATGATGGTTTAAATAGTTAAATATGATTTGAATAGAAATTCTAGCACTCACTAAACTTGTTTAGCTCACACTCTCTCTTATGTTTTTAAATGAAACCTCCTAGATGCACGCTTAGGAGCTTCAGTAGCAGAGACTTCACCTCAAGACTAGTCAACTTCATCACATGCTGATGTGTAGGCATTTTTTCCTTGTAAACATTTTTGGGAACATTTGCATCTTTATGAATATGTTTTGAACTATATTTTGTATAAAGAATGCATGTATATTAATGTTTTAAAGTTAAATGCATGAATATGTCTGAGTTTTTTTTAAGATTATTGAAGTGATTGTTGAGATTGCTTGAATGGACTTAAAGTCCAAAAATTGTAGTAGGGATTTTGAGATAATTATAGAAGTGTTTTGCACTTTTACAAGATTTTTGAAAATTTTGGGAAGGTAAAAATACAATCGTTGCGTTGTCAAAATTTTTAACAAAAATTATTTAGAAAAAAACTCCACTGCTTATATCTTTTTAATGTTAAGTTAAGGCTTTTTGGTAAAAAGGACAATAGGCTTAGCTTCATGGGAACTTTCTAGCTAGATCAGATATCGACTTAAAGGCTACTGTAGGGTGTCAGGCAGGCCGCCTAGTCATTTCAAGATAGGGGCTTATCAATAATGGTTTGGGAGGTCACTATCATAGATCGCAAGTTGATACCTAGGTATTAGAGAAGTAGTGTTAATAGGAAAATGCTAACGTTATAATTTAGTTTAAAAGTAATAAAATAATTTATGGATTTTTAAAATAGAAAACACATTAAAGAAAATTAAAACCAATATTGTATTGAAAATAATCACAGAACTAAATGATAAAATAATTAATTAAAGAGAATGCAACTATATTATAATTAATTTTTCTTGATAATACTTTCAATTTTGTAACTTAATTAACTTATTATTGAATATATTCTCTGGACAACATTAAAATTGCATTCTTTCAAAGTCAACTATAACTTTTTGGTTGCTTAGCTCGTATCTTTACTAATATTAACTTTGAATGTATCAAGTTCTTTAAAATCTCGTAAAAGGCTTTTCCTTAATACTTCTACGGCATGTTCCACCTATAATTAGGCTCTTTCAAGTCATCCACAGGTTAGAATTAAAATTAGATATCAACATGAATAAATCAGCATCAAGTCTACTAAATATCGCTCATAAAAAATATATCCCATGCTATAAATTAAATTACATTAATCTATATAAAAATAGCCACTAGGTTTTTCCTGTTTAAACATTAAAAACATGTTTAACTAGATAATATGTTCAAAATAATGAGATTAAAAGACAAAGATAGAGAAATCATAGTAGAAATAAATCTAGATGAATTCCTTAAATACCAACAACTTGATCCATTAAGATGATATTTCGATCTTGATCCTCTAGTAAAACTAACTTAAAATCAATAACCCAAGAGTTGGAAAAGCCATCAGATGGCTAACCTTGGCTTTTCGAGTGAAATGAACGTTTTATATATGTTTTCTCTAAAAGATGGATAACAATTAAGGTTTTTACCCTTAAGTATATTTTATTCTACTTAGCCCGTAGACTATTCTATAGTTGTGCCCTAAACTATGGACGTTAGTGAATTTTCTCATTATTAGACATAACCTGTAACACAACCATGTTTCAAAGTCGTTGATCTTATTATTTTCTTAAAAATGAATATACAACCTTTAATACGATTGTGACCCTTAATCATGGATCTTACTATTTCCTTTTTAATTTGCATACTGTCTCTTAAGCAGTCGTGGCTCAAGCTGATCCACTTGTTACACTTGATCTTTATAGGGCATACTTGATCTTTATAGGGCATAGGTTGGCATTTGGATATAGGGCATACTGTGTTCCTCTATGAATTGTGAATTTCTTTATGCTTTTACTTTGAATTACCTTTAATCCTTGAATAATATCATCCTAATGTCCAATTTACATAATTACCTTAAAAGATAATAAAAACCAAGTAAAATATAGTAATTTAGCATTAAAATTAAGCAAAATACTTAATAAAATATGTTTATATTTAATGCATATCAAATATCCCCATATTTAAGCTTTTGCTTATCCTTAAGTAAATTAATTTTAACCTCATACTTAAGGTTTTGCTTGATCTCAAGCAAATCAATTCCATCACTATTAACTTAAAAATGTACTAATTCTGAGAAAGAATGGAACAAATCCGCAAGAGTAATTAAGATTATCCTCATAATTTACCAAATATTTAGATGCAATGAACATTAAAACAAAGAGATCAAAATTATTGGTTAAAACATCCAATGGAGAACACCTGCTACTATTCACCTTGACTCTACATAGTTTTTGTTATTGCTAGCTTGTTTCCATTTCTAATCTCGTTCACTTCCTAATCTTTACTTAGCTCCTTCTCCCTCTTATCATTTACTTCTCTTTTAGACTCACTTCCCTTTACCGCTAACTTCTTTCTCTCCCCTTCATTGTGCTGCCAACTCCTTTATCCATTCCTAGCCAACTAACTAAAAATGGGCAATAAACAACTAGGCTATGAACAACTGGAAAAATCTTGGTCTATCAGAGGTGCTTATCAATAATAAATATGTCTTTCTATTCAAGTTCTCCAACTCAGAGGATGCGAAGAAGGTACTTCAATCAGGCCCCTGGCAAATCCACAACAAGCCTTTCTTACTATAAGTTTGGAAAACTAGTAAGAAAATGTAAAATATAAAACAAGATTGTATTCCAATTTAGATCAGTATACATGGTGTCCCATTGGAATGCCGGACCACAATTGGACTTAGCTACATCGCAAGCTTCATTAGCAAGCCAATTTATATGGACCAAGCCATAGCTGAGGTAAGGAGAGATCAATTTGCTCGAATATATGTCCTAGTTACATCCATGTTAGATTTACCAAAGAGTATTCCAATAATTCGATTAAATGAATGCATGGAACCATTTGAAGATCACGTCAAAATTTTTTATGTTTGGAAGTCGTAATGTGATGTTAAGAAAACATGGAAGCCAACGGGTAGAATATTCAAAACAGGTGGATATGAAGAAGTGTTAGGTCTCACCACTAAGGAAAATAAATAGGAAACTCCAAATCTGCAACCTCCTAGATAAACTTAACAAACAAACAAAAATAATGAGCTTAGAAACAAGAATGTGCAGCACCAAAAGGAAACTGCACCTCTTCGTGATGATGATACAGAATGTGAGCTCAATAATAGCACACAAGCTACTCTAAGTAAGAATCCTAACCTGGATGATGAATTTGAACCTGTGGTGAAGAGGAGATCAAGTAGAAAGAAAAAAAATACCAATTGGGGATTGCAAAGCATGAATATTATGGCATGAAATGCCAAAGGGGCTAATGCCCCTCACAAAAAGCTTTTGCTAAGGAACCTAGTAGATAAGAATAAGGTATCAATTGTAGGCCTCTTAGAGACACGTATAAAAATACAAAACCACAATCTTTTTTATTTTTAACCTAGGCATTGGAGGATGATTTCTAACTACAATCACCATCCTAATGGTATAACACTAGTTGATGACAACACTCTAAAAGTCATCGCTAATGCCACCTTTATATTAGATCAAGTAATTTATCTTGAAGTGATTAGGATGGACTCCGGTATGACATTTCTCATTTCATTTGTTTACGTGCACAATAGTTCTTGTCAAAGAACTGAACTCTGGTCCCAGCTGAAATCTTTATCATTAACAATCTCACAATTTGATCGCAGGTTTCTAATATGAAAAAGCTTTAATAATTTAACTTCGATATTCCGCAAGGGCACAGGTTGTTCGCGTAGTATCTAAGATGTCAATCCTATGAGGAGTGTTAATTTAATTCTAAAATCTAAGGCCAAAAATAATTTGCAATTATTTGAAAATGAACAAAACTAAAACAAGAAATTAATTCAATCACACAAGTAATTCTAATAATCAAATCCGACTTTAATGAAAACCTAATTGATTATGAATTTATTGGATTACTGATTTTAGGCGGTCCTAGGGTTGATTACTCCCTCTTGAGTTATAACCATTAACCCTAATCAAATTATGGGAATTGCAATTTCTCGATTCACAATTTATCTAAAACATAAATTAGATTTGAAGTTGTCCAAAAAAACTACCAAAACCTATGCAAAATCTCTCGTTACACAAATTTATTGGTTTGATTTCATTCTTATTGGATTAAATTAGCTAACTCTCATTAGCCCAATTTAATGATTTTTCACTCAATTCATCCTCTCATTTTATTACCGAATTATGCAATTACAGAATTAAAATCACAAGAAATCTAATAAAAACGTAACAATCAAATTTCATTGATATCAAAGACAAAATATCCCGAAGATGAGTTTAGACAAATCCTCAACATCCAACAAATCTATCATCTATGGCTATCTCAAATTCTATACAATCATAAAAAATGAAATTAAACTAGAAATAGACTCGAAATGGATGACGAAGGCAGCAACAGCAGGAAACCTCCTCTTTTGGGAAGTACTTCGTGTAGGCTTCTTCTCCACGTCTCTCTTCCTTTGTTTCTTTCTCAATCTCTCGATAAAACTCTCTAGGGTTTCGGGATTATGGCTGATGCAAAAGCTCCCTCTCTTATGTTCTTCTTGTTCTTTAATACCTTTTGTGTCTTGAACAACCCTAGTGTTTTTTGGGGTCAAAACTGTCTGAAAAATCCTTCAAAACTTGACTTTTTCTCTTGTTTGCTTGGTTGCCTAAACCTTTTTGTCATACTATGGAAAAGTCTTTTGTCACGATCGTGGCCCGTATTTCACGATCGTGGGCTAGCTCCTATGTTTTTATCACAATTGTGGCCTATGGTGGCATGACTGAAAGTCTCCAAAACTTCTCTGTTCGTTGATGTTGACCCTGAAATGCTAATAAACACATCAAGGTACCTTAAAAACATAATATTTAAGCTCAAAGACTTATACTATCCCATAAAAAATATGTAAACACATAAATTAACACAATTCTAACCTAAACACATACTAAGTACTCAAATTGACACTTAATACATAACAAATTAAGCCCTAAAGATTTCAACGCTTTCATCAATCATGAGGAAGCAAAAAGGATCAGTCCTATAGGAAGCCCTTGCACTAAATTGAAGCAATATATAAGTCACATCACATTTAAGTTTTATATCTCCTGGGGGGTAGTTTCTATGCATGGTGTAACAAGTAAGTTAGGGAAAACTTCATTCAGAAGAAACTTGATAGAAGTATGACAAACCATATATGGTTTATAGCCTATCCAAATAGTTACACCACCTTCACCAACCAAAGCCTTTTAGATCTTTCTACCTTAATAACTCACCTGGATATAGCCTTTTCTCCCTTCAGATTTAACAAATTTCTAACTGATCTAGTTGAATTTGAACCTTGTATCCTCAAAGCTCTAAATGTCTATATAGCGGGCTCTAAGCAATTTATTCTTAGTAGGAAACTTACCTTCATCAAGTAGGAAATGAAATTGTTGTTTCATAAGAACGTGGCCAATTCGCACCATCTTCTAAACTCAGCCAAAAGTGCACTCAAGTAGATCAAAGATGAACTACAAATTGATCCGCACTCTCACGATCGACAAAAGTAAGAAAGAATTTCCACGTAACATCTCATTAGTGCTTTTACTTTTGATCACTCATTGATGAAGCAAAGGTCAATGGTTGAATGGATAAAAGAGGGAGATAGGAACACTGCTTATTTCCACAAGATTGCTATCACTAAAAAAAAAACAAAAACAAGATTATCTTCTTGATGCATAATAATCAAGAACTAAACTCCCAACAATC
The DNA here is from genome assembly GCA_026874005.2 of Erythroxylum coriaceum. Taxonomy (NCBI): domain Eukaryota; kingdom Viridiplantae; phylum Streptophyta; class Magnoliopsida; order Malpighiales; family Erythroxylaceae; genus Erythroxylum; species Erythroxylum coriaceum. Next base: position 6,666,279 of record JANQAP020000583.1, read on the forward strand.
TTTGCTTTATAGAGCACTTGATTATTGCTTGAAGCTTTTGAAAGACCCATCCAAGGCTATTTCATCTCAAAATTTTTTTGAAAGAAATCATGCAGTTTCACATCATTCCTCAAGAAGTTAAGCTATTGACTAAATCGATTACAAGTCAGGAAATTGAAAATGCAATGAAAACTTTGAACCTGTTTAAGGCATATGGCTTGGATATAACAAAGCTTGGCACTTGATTAAACCTTCAGTAGTTAATGCAATCAGTGAATTTTTCAATAGTGGGAAACTGTTGAATGAGTTTAATAGCACATTCATAACACTTATTCCTAAAGGAGGTGAACCAACTACATTCTCTGACTTCAGGCTAATCTCATACTACAATACAGTTTATAAACTCATTTCAAAGTTTTTAGCTCAGATGCTGAAGAGTATACTATACAATTACATCGATTTCACTCAAGGGGCTTTCATACCATGTCAAATTATAGGAGATAATATACTATAGTTACAAGAACTTGTAAGATCCTATACGATCAAAAGAGTAAGAAAGAATTGCATTCTCAAAATGGATATAAAAAAAGCATTTGATAGTGTTGATTGGATTTTCATTCTAAATAATCTTCAAGCCTTGGATTTCCCCAGATCTTTATTCAATGGATATCTGAATGTAATACAACCCCTACATTCAAAATCCTAGTGAATGGATAACTTAGCAAACATTTTAAAAACTCCAGGGGGATCAGGAAAGGGGATCCTATCTCCTCTTACCTTTTTGCTCTTGTTATGGCAGTATTCAATAGAAAAATCAAAGTAGTTGTGAAGAATATAAGAGCCTTCAAATTTTACTTTAAATGTAAAAGATAAAGGATCATTAACCTTTTCTTCACAGTTGATCTTATACTCCTATCCAAGTCAGATCAAACCTCAGTCTCCACATTAATGAAAGCCTTGAAAATGTTTAACAAGCTTTCTGGTTTGGATTTTAATTATGCAAAGAGTGGCTTCTTATTATTTAAATCTGCTCTGGAAAATGAATCAAGCATTGAATCTGTTATAGGTTGCAATTTTCAATCTTTCCTGATGGTCTACTTTGGCATTCCAGTCTCCACTTCTAATCCTACTTCTACTGACTCTTCCTTACTTACTGAAAGAATCAAAAGTATAATGGATTCATTGAGCTCCAAAATTTTATCCACAGTAATTAGGATTTAACTTATATCTACAGTGATAAATTCTATTAATGTATTTTAGGCTACACATTAAGCTATCCCCAGGAAAATCATCAAAACTATAGAGAGGATATGTAACAAATTTTTATGGAATGGATATAAGGAACATACTAGAAGGGTTAAAATGCAATGGAAAGAGGTTTGTATTCCTAAGAATAAAGGTAGACTTGGGATTATCTCTCTAAAATTAATGAATTTTGTCATGCTAGGAAAAAGAATGTGGAGGTTATTCAAAGACAAGCAACCCTTTGGCATAAATGGGTTCATAGCTTTTTCATAAAAAAAAGAAGCATTTAGGATATTAAAATCCCACGATCCTCAACTAACATTCGGAAGGCCATCCTGAAAATAAGAGATCTCTTGAGGTATGAATTTGTTAATTTGATTAAAGGTGGTGAACAAATTGGTTAGCTTGTGGCCCTTTATTTAACTTACATGATAACATTATCTAGAAACACTCTAGACAAGGAGCTTTCACTAATCATATAGGAAATTTTTACAGAGGCACTACACCACAATTCCCTGGACTAAGGTTGTTTGGATGAAGCAATACCACCCCTGAGCTGCCTTCACTCTATAGACAGCTATGAAAGAAAGATTACCAATAGTGGATAGGTTGAAGAGATTTCTCAACATTCCAAACTGGCGCATTTGAAAAGGGCTGAAGAAAGTCATGATCACTTGATTTTCCAATGTGAATTTGTTAAATCTAGCTAGAAGTTAATTCTCCATAGATGATGCATTGTGAAATCCCTTAATGATTACAGCTTGATCAAATTATGGAGCTGTCAATTTGCACTTTTGGATGATGCTCTCAGCTAATACCTATGTATAACTCTTTCTTTTATCATCAAGGCCATTTGGGATAAGAGGAACTCTCGTATATTTTACAATCGAAGATCAATCAAAGATCAGTTTAACAATAACCTAATCCAACATATTAGAACCTATCTTAGCATACACGAGAACAAATTTGAAAATTCTGAGTATTAGGAAAGAATGTGGAATATTTAGTTATTTCAATGTCTAAAAAGGTTGTTGTTTTGTTTTAATTAGTGTATGTTAATTAGCATCACAACTATGTAATGATCCTTATAGCCTATGAATCTCTTGTTTGCCTCTAATATCCAAATTTATTATATTTTCTAAAAAAAATTAGGATTTTCTCATGCATTAAGTTGTTATGTTCATGAATTAATTAGGATTTTTAAAACTTGTATTAAGTTATAAATCAATTCAATTTACCTTAAACAACAATAACAATAACAACAACTACACTCAATAGAAATACCATCAAGACGTGAGACTTGGAGAGATCTAGTAGTACGCAGTCTTACCCCCTAACTCAGTTTACCTTAATAATCCTTCAAATATTAGCTTAATTTACGAAATCAAGCTTAAGAATAAAATAGACATATATGGGCAAAATGATTCAACTTTCAAATATTTCAATAACCTAAATTATTCATAAAAAAGGGAAGCAGTAAACTTTGAACTAATGAAGGAGCATTTAGAGACCTGTATGAAAAGTTATCTGAACTTTTGATATGAAAGCAAATACCTTATCATGACTACTCTCATATACTCAATTAGGTCATTGTTTCAAGTGGCTAATAACATCACTCTTTAATTGCAACCTCTTTATATAAGTTAAAGCTAACATAATGAAATATTTATGCTCTCTTTTTCATATATGTTTGTTTCTTATTTATCTATTTTTAGTAGGATACTAAATTGTCTAGAAAAAATTCAACTTTAAATCTATGATATTTCCAAATTATACAAAAATAGCATAATGTACATAAAGTATCCATTGTTATAATTTTTAGAGTAAATTAGATACTAAATTATTAATGCTTATAACTATTATCCTAAACTAATTAAATTATAAAAATTGAACTTTTAATGTGTCATCTTAATTATTCTCTTTCATTGATTTTATAGGCATGAAGGTTGTTAAAGATTTTAGCACCATTGATGTCTTGAACTACCTAACTTATGATAAGGAGATGTATGCTTTAGTGAGGAAGACATGGCAACATTACTTGTGGCCTAAGAGTTTGTCATTCATACTGATCATGAGTCCTTGAAGCATTTAAAGGGCCAAGGTAAGTTGAACAAATGCCATACAAAATGGGTGAAGTTCATTGAATCTTTTCCTTATGTGATCAAGTACAAACAAGGTAAGGAAAATGTGGTTGCAGATGCTTTGTCTCGCAGGTATACCTTAACCTCTATGTTAGATACTAAATTGTTAGGCTTTGAGTTTAAGGATTTATTTTCTTCTAATCATGATTTTGGTAATGTGTTTGAAGCTTGTGAACATGGTGCCTTTGGAAAATTTTATAGGCATGAAGGTTTTTTATTTCGTGAAAATAAATTATGTGTGCCTATTTGTTCTCTAAGGGAGTTACTGGTTCATGTGTCACATAGAGGTGGCCTAATAAGACATTTTTGCGTTTGGAAAACTTTAGATATACTTATTGAGCATTTCTTTTGGCCACAGATGAAACATGATGTAGAAAGAATTTGTGAGAAGTGAATAAATTACAAACAGGCCAAATTTAAATCTTTGCCTCATAGATTATACAATCCTTTGCCAATACCAAGTGCACCATGGGTAGATATTTCCATAGACTTCGTCCTAGGTTTATCTATGACAAAAAGAGGTAATGATTCAATTTTTGTTATTGTGGGCAGGTTTTCTAATATGACTCATTTCATTTCATGCCATAAAATAGATGATGCTAGTCACATTACAGACTTATTCTTTTGTGAGATAGTACAGTTTCGTGGAGAGCTAAGGAGCATTGTTTCTTATAGGATGCCAAGTTAGGTACCAAGTTAATATTTTCTACAACTTGCCATTCATAAACTGATGGGCAAACTGAGGTAGTTAATCAAACTTTGTCTATGTTATTGTGTGTTATCATTCAAAAGAATTTGAAGAATTGGGATGATTGCTTGCCATATGTTGAATTTTCTTATAATCGTTATGTCCATTCTACTACTAACTTTTCACCTTTTGAAGTTATGTATGGGTTTAATCCCTTCCAATGGATTTAAAGCCTTTACCAATTGAAGAGCATGCTAGTTTAGATGGCACAAAGAAGGCTAAATTGGTGAAGTAATTGCATGAAAAGGTTAGACATCAAATCGAAAAGAGGACTGAAAAATATGCTTCTCAAGCTAAAAGGTAACTTTC